>ML781685.1:393447-417333 GCA_009831015.1 Picea engelmannii | reverse complement strand
AGAGAGAGAGAGAGAGAGAGAGAGAGAGAGAGAGAGAGAGAGGTGCAAGAAGATGGTAGAGTATTTAGGATAGAGTGTAAATTAAGGGTAAAAAGTAAAGAGAAAGATAAGGTTAGGAAGGTAGAGCAGATTAACAAAAGAAGAGGAGGAAAAATAGAAGTAAGGAATTAAGTTATAGAGGATAGAGGGCAGGAGAGGGGGGGAAACATAAGGCTATCAAGTTAAATGGAAGAAGTCATAGGGTACTGTGACACCATAGTAAATCAGAAAGGATAGGGAGGGGGAAGGAGAGAGGGAGACTCAACCAGGGAAACCTAATGATGAAGGTGGTGAAGGGTGGGTTTCCAAGAATGACTCTTTTTGTATCTATCTTCATTTTTGAAATTATTAGGATGTTTTTCTATTTCAAGAGCTTCCCGAATGAGCCGAGAGGAGTAGTGTGAGGCAGATGCTAGGATTTTGTTTTGGTTGAAGAAAATGAGATGTTTGAAATTGAAGGAGTGTTTAGATATAGATGATTTGAAGATTCATTTATGGGTAGTATCAATTATATATGAATTTAGGCATGCTTGGAAGGATCTACCTGTTTGTCATATGCAATATTTTTCATAGGAGCGGGGAATTTGGTAGACCCTTGAGCCAAGAATGGGTCAGATTTTTCTTTAGTAGATCAAAAGTGTTGCTTGAGGGTTTTATAGGGTGGAGTGTCCACCCTATAAAACCCTACATATGATCTTTTTGGTTTTCCCTGATGATGGGTGGAGTGTCCACCTGAAACTTTGGAAGTTTCAAAAACAGTTACACAGTTTGTATCCAGAAACACTCTCAACAACATAGATAAAGTTAGCTATGTAGATTCCAAATATATAGTTTTTTTTCTTAAATAAATATTGTTTACTATTTTTAATCTATTTTTTCTTCTCATATATCAAAATCCTAGAATACATACCTATTTTATTTCTTCTATAATGTTTTGTCGGCTTAACCATTTATAAAATAATTTATACGCCGCACTAGAAGAGACCGATATCTACGATCTTAAAAAAAATAAATTTATTTTGATCATTTTAAGACCCTCATAGCCTACATGAATGGAAGGAATTGTAATTACTAGAAGAGACCGATATCTACGATCTAAAAAAAATAAATTTATTTTGATCATTTTAAGACCCTCATAGCCTACATGAACGGAAGGAATTGTAATTTCAAGGATATATTGACTTTCATAATTTAAAAAAATCTAAAATTAATATTGTAAAAAAAACCTCACTAGAAGAATGGGTTCTCTAAAATTATACAAGTTTTTGGAATGAAATTCCATTGTTAAGGTACTCAAAACATGCATGAACGAAGACATATACCTTATATTTTGCTATAAAAATAGCATACCACTCTTCTAAAAAATAAAATTTCACATAGTTATTCACAATTTCTATGAATAAAAGTTGTATATTCAGAAAGCTAATTCAAATTCCTACGTTTCACATTTTTACAACATATTCAAACTAATTGTAAAAATACCTTGAATAATCCCTCCAAGTTAAAATATTGTTGTTTTACATGTTTTCATTGCCACTAACGCATCATGAGAGACCATCATTGTCTTGCACTCACCCACAATTCTCTTTAAAATGGTTGGAAAGAGACTTGTCCCAAAAATTTGCTTGTAAATATTAATTTAATTGAATATTCATCCTTGTAGGCTTAATTCATATGAACAAGATTCAATTAGGAATATACAAAAATGGATTTCTTTTTCTAACTTAATCCATGCTCAAGTGATAGAAGATCATTCTATATCATCATTGGCATCCATTCAATTTGGAACAATGAGACAAGGTTTTGAAGAGATTCAAGAGTATGTATTTACTAAAGTATATATATTTCACATGCATCAATACATGGAAAGGAGTTACATAATAACAATATCATGCATATTAACTTTATTTAGACCTATAAATTTCCATTACTTTCTTTATGTAGGTAAATTACAAGACCCAAAAGAGAAAATTTCCAAGGTTTTCTTGTTGTGGAGTTTCTTATAAATAAAATGATGAATTCTAATCAATAAATAAAATAGATTAATACACATAATAAAGAATTAAAATAATACCTAAGAAAGAATATATTACCTCCTCATGAACAAAACCCAGAAAATGCCCCCTTTAAAAACTCTACAAATCCAAATTTTAATATAGAAAGACATGCTTCGAGATGTATATGCAGTTTTGATGAAGGAAAGGAGCGTATTCCCTTATTTTTGTGTTATTTTTCTTTAAAGAAGTGTGCATTCCTCCTTTTGACTAGAATGTTTTTTTGAAACTACCCAAAAATAGTCCCATAGGTCTTGATAAAGGATAAGGGATTTGGTTAGGTTTGAGAACAACCAAAAAGATATATTCTAAACTCTATTATAGTGTTATAACTCTAGCATGCAATATGAAATTCACAATTTCTTTAAAAATAGACAAACCCCAAGATAATTTCAAATTACAAGATGTCTATCTATAAATTGAACTTTCCAAAATTGCATACGTCTTCCTAATGGTTGTAGAATATCCCATCTTGATTACTATTTAATTCCATCTTTGTCAAAGTATTAGTTTCAATTTTCCTTTGAAAATATAATTTTTTCTTACTTTTTGACCATGCTAGCAACTCCCAAATTGGTAATATTCTTCCCCATGGACCCCCAAGATGAAATGGGTTGTACAATAAGATTAAAAAAAATAACATGTAGAATGTGTGGCTCCTCTAGATCATTTAGTTTCCCACCTGCATGGTGTTGAGAACTCAAAACACCCTAAAATCTTTGTGAATTTTTTTGTCTTTTGGGTACCACTTTGTCTTTTTTCCTGATTCTTGAATTGAGTCAGTTTTGTAGGGATCATTAAGTTTTTTGTTCTTATGTTTTATCATCGATCACATTCGGGTTGATCTGGAATTATTGAATAAATTAACTTCTCTTCTAGAAAACACTTGGAATTTTAAATAAGTACACACAACTAGAATTTTAAGCCATGCACCCAATATTGACACTGATACAATTTGTGTAGTAAAATCGACCATACGACAACGAAAAAGTGTCAATCACCAATCACCAATGTATCATCGACATCAGAAGAATGGAAGAGAAAAACATCGATCACTGATTATGTCTTGCGAAGAAGTTGTCAAAATCTTGTCGATGTATCATCGACATTGGGGAGGTACGAAAAAGGAAAATGATAACATTGACACACCTAACGAACCTTCGATCATCGATCACTGATACATTTAGGGTTGGTGATATCTGAAGGAAGACTTAAACTGTAGAAACTCTTTACTTCGACACAATGCCGAGCGTTGATCATCGATCGATAATACGTTATCAACATCGATGAAATCTGAGGGATGAAATCACGAAGTAATAAACATAGAGACACACTAATCGCCGATCCTCGACATGTCGTCGACATCGACAGGATTAGTTGATGTTCCTAGAGCCATGTCTAAAGAAAATCCCCAATTCCAAAGAAAATTTTAACGAAGGAGCCAAAATCAAATGCCACATGTCATGATCGCCCTTGCAGGTCAAGATTTCCACATCAGCACTATATGACAATCCAGGTTGGCATCGAAGCTTTCGCTAAAATATGCATTAATGAACGTTGTTTAATAAAATTGTTGATGTCGATCTACTTGTTTAAATCGATGGAATGATAGGACATCGATGGTAGGATGGGACATCTTCGACGAAAAATAAGATCGAATTTTGTTATTTAATAGGAAAATCAATGCATTGATTACCACACGTTACTAACCCACGCGTTGAACAGATAATAAGATTTTGAAACCGCTGATGAACTACATAGCACCTCGCTCGTGCATTTTCGACTTGGGATTGTATTTAATCCCGAGCATGATTCAGATCTTGGTGATGGATTGTGTAGATCGCATTTACGCCTTGAATTCAAGAACTGACATGACAAGATAAGTATGCTCCATGTTTAAATTATAAAGACAAATTCAAACGTAGCATTCAGTACCCAAGTCTTTCATTGTCATAGCAGTCAAATGAGTGAGAAAGTGTTTCAAGAGATCACAGTCGATTTTCAGAATTCTAAACTAGGTTAAGCTTGTGTGAAGAAGAGGTATGAACCTTATGTATCATTTCGATAGTCACAATTGTTTATTTTTCAGTAACATTTCTTCTCGTCGGTATCTCATTCTGTTCTTTGTGCAGGAAAATGCCTCCAAGGAAGTCAATGACCAGGCACTCACCGAGAGCACCAAAACTGAAAGAAGCGGAGGTTGATGAAGGATCTTCGCCTAGCACTGCTAGAAAACCCAATTTTTCCAATAAAGTGGAGCCATTCGTCTGAACATCTACCAAAAAAGCATTTTCCCAACCTCCTGCATTCGGTGACACAGAGGCACGTATTGGATCGAAAGTGGTGTTCCCACAATGTGGATATTTTTTTAACATAATCGATCAAGAATATTACCCAGATTTTATACCACACAGTGACCTAGATGTTATAATGCTCGATGATCAAGGATTCCCGAACATTCAACGATCCTGCCTACACATGGTATCCTGTAGAACCCCGGTCTTGCCTTGCATTGAAACTCTAGGGTGGATAATCGACCACACAGGTGCGACAAAATGCGTGGTAAATGATGAAAATGGCGGATGTGTTAGGGTTTATATCCCAATAGAGGTCCATAAATACTACAAACTCTGAGACCCAAAGGAAAGGTTAAATAACGATTTTGTGGTAAATTTCTATGAGTTCCATGACACCAGCAAGTTGATGGCCTCATGGTAGAAAGAGGATAATAAGTTTACAAACAGGATCAATGGTTGGTATGGTACGACCAATATTAGAGAGCCATATATTTATTTGATGGCTCTGATATGTCGATTATAGGGGGAGAGGGATTGCACCAAGTTTTTAGAAGCTTGGATGCCCCTGGCATACATTGTGGCAATCTCCGGTAATATATTCAACTGGGGAGAGATCATTCCAAAAAAAATGAGCACCAACATATTGCAAGGCCAGACGCCAAAGGATGGATAAATGTCATATTTCCACATGGTGCCATACTTACTGGACGTGATCTATGCAAGGAACGTCTTCGCAGGAATGAATCTAAGCTTGCATGTTGTGGAGCTACCCATGCATGTCTATTTCAACATTTTGTGGGAGAATAGGTACAAGAGATCTTACACCCTCATATGTGATGAATTTATAGCTCGATTTTATTTCATTCTTTTTAAGAAATAATTCCCAAGGCTTACAATAGCAGCCAAGAAAATGATTTCCAAAGTAGGCCACTAGTTTCTAGAAGAAACTACCACCTACATCAGAGTGTTTGGGGCCACTGGCACTCCACATTTACTCCCCACTCATGTCCTGGATTGACTCATTTTTGGAGAAACATGTTATCAAACCATTATGAAAGGCTATAATGCCACTCTAGTAAAAGACAAAAGGAGAGTATTCATACCCTATGGCTTTCATGTAGGGTTTTACATGGTGAAAGATATTACACAAGAAAAACAAGAGGGTTTGAGCCATTTGGAGTATATATTTCCCATAGGACGATTTCACAAACATGACCCAAAGGGCCTAGTACCCTAACACGTGTCACATGTGTCTTCCTGATGGACATATGCCCATGATAATTTTGAAGAAAAAATATTTACAAAAGGTGCTCAGGAATGGGAGGAGGTGCTCCAGAGAAAATCTAACCCCAATATGAAAATATTTAAATCCATGAAAATGGATGAGCAGGTTGAAATGATAGAACATATAGCTCAAGAATCCGTCAGGGTTAGGGAAGAAAACAAAGCAGTAGAATCCATAGAGGCACAGAGGAGAGGGATGATTATGCTAGAAGAAGCCCAAAGAGTCATCCAAAGGTTAGAAAATGACCCCCAACTGAAACCTTTGATAGAACCCATAAGGTTCATCCCAACCGACACAATCAATCTCGAATAAGAGCTAAATGGCTCAGAGTCAACCTCACTAGAGGAGACCGTTCATCCAAAAAAGCCATGAATTATGTCATTACAAGAAAGGTCACTGGTTGTTGCTACAACACAGCTTGGGGGAACAAGAACATCAAGTGGAACAGATGTGCTTGATGTCCTCATAGACCTAATTACCATATATGACAATGATTAAATCTCAGAGGTTTCTCTCATAACCCCAATACCAATCACGGAGGAGGGAGAACCAAGGTAAACATCTACTCTAACTACCAAATATTTGACCCCAATTCCCCAGGAAGGCGACGATAAGACCAAATTCATGTTGGACGCTGAATTTCTCAAACAATTAGGAATTTAGCCCAAGATGGACAACTCCAAGGAGGAGTTGGGCTCTGGTGAATAGGAAGAAGAAAACAAATGATCAGAAATTGACATCTCAATAGCCGATCCTCAAGTAAATGTTGATCCTTTTCCCCTCTCCCCATATAAATCCAAGACTCCACCAGTAGACGAACCCCAATAGGAGGCCAAGTCACCAGGACATACAAAAGTTCCCCTTGCTAAAGAACTACAAGAGTCGGTCATAGAACACATGTATATGACAAGAAGCCTAGGCAACACTCTGACCTGGGGAGACCAATAGATTCCTGAGCCAGTGGATGAGTTCATCGATATAAAAGTGATCGCTTATGATAGAAAGAGTAAATTTGTGATGAGAAGGACAACTAAGAAAAGGAGGCTCATGCTTGATAACACAATCCTCATTATCATAGAAGAAACACTTCTCAACATAGAAAATTCTAAGACAACCGAGATGATTAGGGAAGGAATGGCTATAATTGATGAAACATTGGATAGAGAGAAAAGGGATGAAAAGGAATTAGTAGCCACAAAGAAGGAGCTATATCATCTATGCCATCTAGCGAATTATTATCAGGATTTGACGTAGGCAGTAGTATTCCTGAGGAGTAAGTTCAGATAAACACATTCACAATTCATAAATGAAATAAATTTCTTCACCACATGCATAGTCAATTTTCAAGAGGATACTCTCATGGTGTTGGAAACTTGTAAATACATGCAGAGATGGTATGAAAAGGAAAATTAGGCCTTAGAGTGGATTGACTATATTAGTGTGGTACAGAAAGGATGAGACTCGAAAGAGCACGACATCTGAGTACGGATGGATGAAAACATCTCTCAAATCAGAAAGGTAGTTGAATACTGGGTGAGCTTGGTCCAGGAATGTCAGTGGAATATATAGGAAAGGTGGGGAGAGTGCGACACAATATGTGAGAAGATCAATTGGGAGATGGAAAACATTGGCCTACCAAAATTCCTCCCACCAAATTTTTTTATGATTTTCATGACAAATTCAAATGACATGCAAAGCAAGACTCGACATGGGAGGCAAAGATCTCACAGATTTCAAGTAGGACTCCTGGTTAAGTAAATAAGTTCGTGGAACACCCAATCAAAGCTCTCATAAATCTACATCGCTTAATTTTTAATCTCATCAGGTATAGAGAAAGGGAAGTGGAGATAATGGAAGTATTCTCTGCACTGATGGATTAGCATAGGTTTCCCTATGAAAACACATGTGGATACCTTTTCTTCAAGAGGGTGGAGTATGAGAGAAATCATCCATTGCAGTAAAAAATTGGATGATCTCACGAGAACAAGGAGATAAAGTCTACCACATGTCAATTTTGTTTTACTTAACACAACTTTTAGCATTTATTTTGAGGTTAATGATCCTTTATAAATAGGGATATTGACCTTGTGCAAAAGGTCAATGGTTTTGGGAAAGACCCTCTTTTTGAGAATTGTAAAATAATTATTTATGTGCAACTTTAATTAAGAAGTTCTGTTTGGAACCAAAGACAATTTTTTTTTTTTTTTATCTAGAGAATCAACTTGATTTTATCGAGGATGGATTGTTTCCGTCTTCAAGTTTGATAGTGATGCGGTATTGAGTAAGAGTTGTTGTATCTGTTGTTAAGTTATCTTTCAATATTATAACAGTTTTTTTGTTTTAGATGATGAAAATAAATCGATGTGTTGATATGTGATTTATAGTAGAGCTAAGAGAACTAATTTTCTTACACTCATCTTTGTTACGTATTTGTTTTTCCTTTCTAAATTTTTTATCTCATTCAATGATGAATGTCCACAAGTAAAAGTATTATTGCTAAGCTTGAAATAGGTCTAATTATCATTGTTTGCACGCTGAGGTATACGAGTTATCTTAAGGTCAACATTCTTCAGTCTTTAGTAATTTCCCTTTATTAGTTGGTTTATGCCATCATATTTATTTTACCTAGATTATTCAAGAGTATAAAAATACAAAAAGAGAATAGCTTAACCTGAAGGAGAAAATTTTCATAGAAAGATACACCTATTAGTTACCTGTAAAGCCCATTGATAAATCGATTGGATCAAAGATATAGAGAACCGTTCCACTCATCAAACACTTAAGAGTCTAATTGGGCCTCTTAAGTAGGTTTGGTTCCTCTTGTTCAGTTAAAGGATTTACGACCCCTCAACAAAAGTGGTGCTAGAAGGAGGGCCTGGACGAATGAATGGTTAACAATATTTTTGATAATATATTTCGCATAGCTTGTATATTCAAAACATCCCACATGCATGGCTGGTCATTATCAAGACATCCCACATACAGAGAGTACTACCGAAATGAGTAACTCACCTCAACATGATGAAGTAGAACACCTATTCCCTAAAATACCTTATGCTCTCCTCCACGAGGATATGAACCAGTTCAGAAGAATCACAAGAGCTTATGCTCGAAAAATTGGAGAGTTACCTTTAGCTCCTTTACTTCCTCATAGAAAACAAGTAAGAAGACCAGTTGTTAACACCCCTGACTAGGTTTTTGTTCACATGATGGAAGACTTGATAGATTTTTCCCTCACTGAGATCAAACAACCCCTTAATTTGATCCCCAAAACACTAGTTGGTAACTACTCTCAACCTGACGAGGAAGGGTCTAACTCGGATCGATCAACTTATGAATCATAAGACATGGAGGATAATACAAACAACAATGAATAAAGGGGAAATTAACCTCAATATAATCAACCATGGTTGGCCAGAGATGCTCTGGAAATCCTAGGACAGGTGCATAACCTACCTCGACATCCAAAAAACTTACTCCCCAAATTTGACCCCGAAACCTCTGGATTGCCTAAGGACCATATTAAGAAGTTCATATTAGCTATAATATTGATGAATGTACAAAATGAAGATGTAATGTATAGGATTTTTCCCTATACCTTTAATAATTCAACCTCTACTTGGTATTTTAACTTACCAGTTGGATCCATAACTAGCTGGACGAAGTTTCAAAAAGATTTCTTAGACAAATTTGCATAAGAAACCACCACATGAGATTTAATGGATGAACTTTTCATTGCCACCATGAGTCCAAAGGAGAGGTTTAAATATTTCAACCAACATTTTACCACTATCCCGAACAAATTTCAACCTGAAGCTAAACCTACCCAGGAGTTGCAGATTGAAGTATATGCTAACGCTCTCCTTTCTTCTATCTCCATGTTCATAAAAAGGGATTCCAAACATACCTTAGAAAAAATGATTGAATTCCAAATGAAAGGATGAAAAAAAGGTCAGATCTCATTAATGGAGAAAGAAACCCAACCTCTACCTAAGAGGGGAATTTTGTTAACAAGACCCCTAGTAAAACAAACAAAACTAGGTCTTGATAAAGAAGGAGGAGATCTAGTAAACTTGCAACAAATGATCAAAAAACTCTCCAACGAGATAGTAGATATGAAAAGGAGTGCAGGGGAGGGAAAACAAAACCAGAGACCTTATAAACCCTTCTTTAAAATAAATCCACCTTTCAAATCTATAGAACCTCCCCCATCTAACCTAAACATCAACTTACAAACTATAACATCTAACTCTTTCTACACGTACCACCAAGAGAATCATTCAGAAAGGGACTGCCCTCAATGGCTGCATGCTATGAATTTAATGGCTAACTGATTCCTATATGAATTCTTCCTAACCAAACAACCCAGTGGCTCGACAATAAACGCCATTGATTAAGAAAGTCATGAGCCACCGAAAGAGACAACCATATTGTTATGGGATTCCAACCACCTGATGCCTTTAAACGACAACGTTAAAGTGCATGAACCTCCTGATGAAGTCCTAGCTGTGCAGACATGAGGTAGATTTCAACCAATCCAAATTAATCCCACCATTACTCAGTTATCTATAGGGAATCAAGCGACTGATCGTCCAAAACCCCTATTTTATTCTCAAAAGAGTCCCACTAACATACACACACAAGAAGCTCCTAAGCTAGACTATAATGTAGTAGAGGACTTGAAGAAGATGAAGGATAATGTGTCTATCATGGACATGTGTAGGATTCCCCAACAAAAGGATTTTCTATTACCGGCCTTAAAATTAGTAGAAGCTCCTATGACAAGCAGTTACCTAGGAGAGGTCCCATCCCCCATAGATTTAAAAAATAAATCGAGTGTGAATGCTTTCTCTTTAGAAAAAAGAGGAAATCCTTTTGTTCCTCCTTTCCTTTTAACATTTGAAGTCTTTAACAAAAACCTGCATAATTGCCTAATCGCTTCAGGGGCATCCTCCAACGTCATGCCATTGTCAATCTGCACAAAATTGAACGCAACCCCGCTCAAAAGTGATAAACATGTTATACAACTAGATAGGACTCAGGTGAAGGTCATTGAGGAACTTAAATATGTCATGATCAGAATGGCTACACACCCAAAATTTGTTCAATTAATTGACATAATCGTAGTAGACATCCCAGAGAACAACTTCCAGTCACACAGGCACCAACCTGTAAAACAGAGAACAATAGTTCTCCCTTGCACCACCTTGCCACCCTGGTTTCTTTGGATGCAACCAGATGGAAGCTAAAATTCCCTGTGTTAAAGCACCCACTTGAACCTCTGAGGACAACAATCCTCCCTACCACCTCCCTACCACCCTGAAATATCAATCTTTGCTACTGAAACTTATTACAGTGATATAATGTTCATCAATGGCTTACCAGTCTCATCATTGTTCTGCTACACTGCCCTGCTCTGTCTGCCTCACTGTCTTCCTGCACACATGCCTTGCACTTTCTGTTCTTCTTCCTTTTATGCTCTGTGCACCATGTCCATTCAATGCACCATTCCTCTTCTATGTATTTCAGCTGCTGCACACTGCCTCCTTCTACACGCCTGAATCACTCTCAACAACAACATTCATCTCTTCTTTGTTTTGCATTCTTATAGTCTCTGTGCACCTTGTGCATACTATATGCATAATGCTTCTGCATGCTCTACACCCCGCCATTGTTCTCCACATCGAGATATTCACTACCACTCCACATTGCCACTACTTCACTCCCTCGAGCATCAACACACTCTCTCTACTCTGCATGTTCTCCTCATGTCGAGTCCTCTTCCTGATCATCATGGTAATTCCTCAGCTTTTCTGGCAGTTATACCCATGCGTTCATCATCACTGGGTGTTATGCTAAGATTCCTTAGCCTGTCTAGCAGTCGAGACTCTTCATATTCTCTATCATAGTCGAGCTCATCCTCTCTATTGTAGTTACAGGCTTCAATGCTCTTCCATCTGTCAATCGCCTCTATGAACAATCTTCATTCCACTGGCAGATGCCTTGAGACTCTTCAACTCCTCTGGCAATCACACTGAGGCCTCTTTGATTTTTCTGTGTAGAAACAATCAGTGGTTTCTGGCATTTAAACTGTGAACCTCTTTAGCCTTATGCCTTTGGTACCTTTCACCTTTCCTTTCACATGTGGCCTTAGGCGGTGACCACATGCCTATTCAGAAGGTGCTTTTGCGATTTGCATTTCGACAATTCCTATTGTGAGGCATCTCGACTCTCCAAGTTGTGATCTCTGAAATGGAGATTAGCTTCCTGCTAGCTCCTCCCTTGAGCCTTTGTCGATGTGACCATAGGTTATGACCAGGGGCCAATTCTAAACACGCATTTTGCATTTTGGCATTTCGACATTTCAACATTCTTGTGGTGAAGAGTCTCAACTCTTCATGTTACAATAGCTGAAAAGGAGCTTAGCTTGGTTCTAGCTCCTCCCTCTCACATGACCACTGACGGTGACCACAACCTACACCAAAAGGTATTTCGACGTTTCACATTTCGGCATTTTAGCATTTCTATGGTGAAGTGTTTCAACACTCCAAGTCACAAAACCTGAAATTTTTGGCGTTTCACATTTCAATGTTTCGACATTTCTGTGTTGAAGTGTTTCGACACTCCAAGTCAAGAACCCCAAAATTTTCAACGTTTTGGCATTTCTGTGTTGTAGTGTTTCGACACTGCAAGTCACGAACCGTGAAATTTTCGACATTTTGAATTTCGCAACTTCGGGACTGCTGTGATGAAGAGTCTCAACTCTTCATGTTGAAATCACCGAAACTCCGAAATCGAGTCAAATCAACGGTCCACAATCTTGATGGTTTGACGGTCCAGATCTTTTTGTGATTTCACATATCGCGAGTTCCTACTGTGAGTTGCTTCCTTGAGTCCTCTAACTCTCGGTATCTGAAACTCTAAGGAGAATATTATGAAGAAGACTACAACTGAGTTTAAAGCAAATAAGAAGTTCTGAAAAGATTTTCAAAGGTTGGAATGAAATCTCTTTTTCCTCTCCTTTAGCAGTTTAGCAGTGATAAACCCTTGACACCATTTACCCAATGAAGGCACTGAGTCTACATGTTCTCCTCGTCCCACAGGGAGACGAGGTCCCCAGTTGGAGCCTATGTTGAAACAGATCTTAAATTTTTTCATCCTTAAGGCCTAGATTTTTATTTTTTGTGTCTTTCGGGTTTCGGCTTTCTTAAAACAAGAGTTTCGTCATTTCTAAATTCACGATACCTTTTTATTAATTGTTTTTTGGATAATGAATGGAAAAAGGTTTACAAAAAATATAAAATTTCCGATGCTTTTTGAAAATTATTTGAAACATGTTGAAATTTAAATTTACGATTTTTTAAAATTAAACTTTAAAGAATTTTTGGGATTCAGGGTTTCCTACAAACAAATTTTTGATGCAAATCGAATCATGAAACCCCGATCCCTGATTTCCCAAAATGTTGGAATCTTAATTTAAAAACGAATTAATTTAGTCTCTTCTAAGAAAGGTTAAGGGTTAAAATAATTATGTCGCGATTTCGGGATTCGCGGTTCTGTGACAGCATGTCTCCTGTCATCATGTTTCCTGAAATCCTGATTTCCGAAACCCCGATCCGTAAGTCACGTTAAATTAAACTATTTTTTTTTTGGCCTTAATCCTGATTATTTAGTTAATTAAGATAAGTTAAGTCATGTTTTAAAAAAAAGAAACAAGCCATCACGATTTCGCGATTTCGGAGATCGGATTTCATTAATAACACACACCTCCTATCATCATGTTTCCCGAAATCCCGATTTCGGAAATCCTGAAAAAAGTATAATCTCAATGAATTAACGTGCTAAAAACATTTAAATCTTAATTAAAGCATCGCGATTTCGCATTTTTGGAAATCGTTTTTTCATTGACTACATACCTCTCGACATCATGATTTCCGAAACCCCGAAAAAAGAAGTTTTCAACTTTAAATTATGATTAACATTAATTAACCTTTTCTTAAAAACAAGATTAAGAGTAATCATTCTTAGGTGTTCATTTATGTTTCTCTTACCAATTAAGTAGGCTTCTCGTTTTCTTCAAAACCCGAAGGTACTTAAATATGGACATTAAAAGCGTATCTCAGTAAAATATCTTCCGCATTAAGAGCCTTAAATTCATGACAGTTGTACAAATCTCGTCAGTTTTTAAATATATTCAAAATAAACATTCGAATGTTTGTGTTTTCATTTTAAGCTGAGCTCATTCATCCATTCTCTGTGACAGGTTTTCAATTAAACGCAAAATTCATGGCACCCAGAAAAGCACCGAAGAAGAATGAAGATGCACAGGAAGGAGATATTATCTCCGATACCACTCCACATGCTATAGATTCTATTAAATCCTAGACTCAAATCTCAGATTTGTTGGAATATAAATTAGAGAATGCTCATCCTGACTCTAAAAATCATTTCCGGGACATAGCTGAGTCAGAGCTTCATAAGATCGTTGCGCATCCGAGGCTTGTGGCATACACTGCTATGATCAGCTGGGCTCTAGATAAGGTAGATATCCCAACAAGGAGCATTCTAAATGAGCAAGGAGCTATCGTCGGCTCATTCAGACCAGAGCACATTCAAGTAATGTATAAACTCTCGCCGAATCATAAACATACTTTTAATGCTGAATTTTTAGCTGAGTTTCAGAGAAAGGAATGTATTGAAGCAGACCAGACATATCCTGATATGATTAGAGGATGGGCGAGGTCTGAAGAAAAGTTTAGGGCTGATGCTCATGGGATTTACGCTACAACCTCCTTAAATGAATACATGGTTTATATAGCCATTATGTTATGCAGACTTTTTGGGAGAAAAGATCCCTGTCATTTTCATGTAGATTGGGTGCCCTTTTTAGAGGAAGCTTCAGAAGGAAATGGTTTTAACTGGCATAATATTTTGTCGGATAACCTAACACAAGAAATTTTAAACTACAAAGCAGCCAAGTCAAAGGGACAACCAACAGCTTTTTATATGTCCACATACATAATGGATGTAATATGTTTTATGACCCCCTTTCCATTAATGAATTGGAGTTGGAGTATTTCCTGTCCAGAACCCATTCATAAATACCACTCGGCCCTTTGGGAAGAAAATGCTAAAGGCACAATTTACGAGGTTTGTCATTTTATTATTATTCCCATGCACAAAATTTTTTTTGGATGCAAACCCCCTATTGAGGAAAGTTTTTCCTACATTAGGGTTTATGGCTATTCCATTCCCCCTCATGTACTCCCTAAATTCCTACCAAATAGATTGGTGTGCAGGGAAGTAGCTTATCAGATAGTCAAGGGCGGTGTTGGATTGGAATTAAAAGCACTTCAGAAGAAATCATGGCCATCTTTCCCTGTTCATGTTGGGAAATTTTATTTATCAAATTTAGGTCATTCTAAGGTAGAGGTTGAGTCATTAGAAGAAGTGAAATTAGTAGATATTGAGCACAGAAAATATGACCCCTACCAGGTAATAAGTAGACATTTCATACATTGTAATCTAAAGGCATATGAACATGAAGTATCTATTTATGATTATATATTTAAAGATGTTAAGTATTATGAAGAAGTGTTGAACAGAGTCCAGACCTTGCCACCTGACTCATAGACTGGATTCACATCTTTTCAAAGCCATAGGCGAAGTTGCCTACCTAAGAGTTTACAGGGTGAAATTTCGACCCCATCGCCAGAACAACAAGGATCCCCTCTAGGGTTTGAAACTAATATACAGGATAAAGAAAATAAAAAAGGTAAGTTGAAAAATACCAAGATACCTTCCCAAGATACATAGGTTTCTCAAACAAAAGAAACGGGAACGGAGAAGAGAAAAGAGCTGGAAACAATTCCATAAATCATGAAAAATGTTCCAAAAAAGATAGGAGGAACAACTTCAACAGAACTCGGTAGTCCTATCACCTCTTTAAATCCATTGCAGTCAACTTTTGGAACCCCCCATGAAGGAGTTTTATATGTCAGTGATCTAGAGCCGATTTCGAGAGATGAAATCCCCCCGTCAGATTAATTTTTCAGTAAAAAGCGAAGAGCAGTCTTGAAGCAGGAAATTCATCCAAGAGGAGAAGGGACAATTAAAAAGCATAGGGTTATTATAGATGGAAAGAAACTCAAGGATGGAGAATTTGCTACAGAATTAGAAGGTACAATGGGCGTTATAGCATCAGCAAATATGTATTCTATTGGAAATTAAACAACTATGCTTGAACAGAAGGACCAAACAATAATTTAGTTGCAAGACAAACTAAAAGAAAACGAAAGAAATATTAGTTGGGGAATACAGAAGGGTCTAGAACAAGCTAGACTAAAGGATGTGCAAGAAATCTAGAAAAAGAATAAAGAATTGGATGAGGCAAAATACATAATACAGGTCACACAGGAACAGATTCGAAAGATGGAAGAAGAAAACAAAAATTTACAAGATAAAATTATTTCTATTACTAATCAGGTAATAGAACTTGAAAATTTCAGGACACAAGCATTGGAGATATATTTAAGAATAGAGGCAGAACAACAGAAAGTGTTCTTGAATCTGGAAGTAATCCAGAAATATTTTCAAGAAACAACTAAGTCTTTAGAGAATGTGTTCCAGAAGGAAACGAAGGCGAAAGCAACTAGAACAACTTTTTAGAAGGCAATGGCTTTCTCATCAAAGGAAGAGGTTGGAAAGATTCAGAAATTATCTATTTCTGAACAGGTTAAAGGGGACATAATAATAAAAGTGTGGGAAGCAAATATGGTCGAATATAAATGAATAACAAGAGAAGTCAACGATGATTGCCAGGGAATTTTCGATCTATTAGAAAGAGCTTCATTGAATATCGGAACAAATGATTGTTCTGGATTATTAGGTGAAATTAATATTGCCAAGCACCAGCTAAGGTTTAGAGAAGAGCTGGAGGAAATGAAAATAGAGATTTCAAAAATTAAATTGATCAATATTACAGAGATCAACAAATGGATGGTAATGTCAAATCTAAAGTTGAAAACTATTAAATTCACAGAAAAGATGATAGAAAATCGTTTTCCTGAATTGCAGAAAATATTTTTCTTATTTGAAGCAAATGAGTTACCAGATGCTCCCAGGACTTTTGTGAAGTTTTTGGGGAAATGTGTTCAGTGTATTGAAGCGGAGAAAGGAAGTTCGTCAACGTAAGCTTAAAATATTTTAAAATGTTTTTATCATTAGAGATTAGAAAGAAATTGTAAACGGTTGACATTATTTTTATGTAACCGTAATATTAGGAAGTTGGTTAGTCACCAACGAGAAAATTTTGATGAAAATGTATAAATATAGTTTCTAAAGACTGAGAAAGGGCTTCGAAATTTTTGGAGAGAGCCATTTGTAATATCAGTTTTCAAATACATCAGAATATAGATCACAAACGAGATTCCGAATCCTACAAATTTGTAGCTATGTGTTTTTCAACCCTATTTATTGTACTCTGTTGAATTTTTCTTTCAATGTTTTTCTAACGAATAATCAATTTGAAGTTATTTACATCATTGATTTATATTTCAGATTGGTTTGGATGTCAAATTATTTACAATTTTTCCTCTGAAATTGCTATTAGTAATTTTAAGACTTGTAAATCTTTTGTACCTTAATATTTAACTTTTGTTAGAAACCTCATTTTCTTTCATCATTGTCTATTGAAATATGAGATTCTTTCTTGATTAAAGCCTCATATTTTTCTATAGTGTTTATTTGTTATTTTACGATTCTCAAAGTTGTTACAAATCCAGGAAACGACCTCGAATGTATTTACATTACTGTTTTGAATTTCAAAATTGTTTTTTCTTGTTCTCATCTCTGGAAAATTTGAAGTAACATTGGATTAAAATCCTTTTACAAATAAATAAATTTTTATCCTCCATGACTGTTCCAAGTAGCAGACAACCCAACATTGAACCAGGCCTTCAAGATCAAACCAGTATTGCCTTGAAATTATTTAATACCATTTTACAAACAACAACTAACCAGGTTGAGTTAGAACATTCATGGGTTGCTATTGAGAGAGACATTAGCATCCAAGAACAACAGGAAGCAAGACATAGATAGTTGAGAAACTGATTCTGTTTTAATCTTCCTTTGAATTCATATTCTCAAATTATTCCTTTAATACTTATGGATGCCTTGACGGTATACTTTATAGCCTTAAAGTATAAACTCAGGAACAACAAGGTACATGTTTTCCTTCTTCTCTTTTGTTCATCATCTTGATTAGATATAAAAGGAAGTTAGTATCCATGTTAAGCACCTTCTGTCTTGGAGTTAAGAGTCTAGCCCTCAAGAGGAAATCTACTTATCCACACAGAGATTTTCCTACAACAATATCCTCAACATATAAAGACAAACTAGTTAGTTGGCTCATGATATGGCCAATGCCTGAGCTAGATTCTCCCATCGGTGTTGATTCAAGATTCATGGCGATCTCCAAAGCTTCTACCTGAGATGCAATCTTCTGCTGCATCAGAGGGATTCTTATGTGTGGTAACAGTGCAACAATGAACCATTCTTTGTTCTGTTCGTTGGGGATCTGGAAAGTTAATCAGCCTGTCAGGGTCTTGAATCTTTGGTCGAACTCCCAAACAGGTTCTGCTACCTTTTGTTTAATCTCTTTTAGTTCCGTAATACATTGTGACTCTGACTTAGGTTTCTTAAACTCTGCAATCATCGCATTCTTGATCTCATTCAGGGGCTTAGGTTGTTCTAGTCCTTGGACAAGTTTCATGTACCAGCTCAGTGCGTGGTCCCTTAGCATAGTGTTGAACTGGGTTCTCTTGATGGCTTCATCAGTGATACTTTTAATATTCCATATGGCCTCACACAGAAACCAATGTTGATCTAGATCTTCAGATCTATCTCCTCTAAATATAGGGAGTCTCATTTCATCTGCATAAAGCTGACTAGGGTTCTTGTCTGAGTAGATGCTGAGATACTAGTAACAATACTTTGAAGACTTTGGTGGTTCTGACTATTCTGACTGTTAAGTATTGTTGGGACAACAGGAGGATTAACGTTACTTACTCCAGTAGTTTGCACAGTTCCTGAGGTTTCTGGCTCACTTTGGCGCAATTCTTTGGCTTCCCCTTCTTCTATTTTGGTGGGATCTGGATGCTCTTCATTGGTTAGATCTACCTCTTCTCCACTATAGAAACCTTCTTCTCCGTATTTTTTCTTAAACAAGTTCTCAAGGTGAACTCCTCGGAATACTTTACCACTGCGCATATGTCCTGCTTCTGTGTCGCTGTCGCTGTCCAAGATCTTGAACATTAGCCTTTTCAGGTCCGATCAATCTACTATATCTTCAAGATGTGTTTTTCATGCAAGATCATCTTGATTCTTAGCTTCAGGAAGTGAAAACATTATCCTCTGGGTCCTTTAAAAAAGTATCTCTCGGCTTGGCTATACGATTATGTTTTGTCAATAGAAAACTCGGTGATATACCCTCCGATGGTACTATCAAACCAGTGATCTACTTCTCTGGATACAACGTTGTCGACTCTCTTGAACTTCTGGATCAATGTTGGTGTCCAAACCACAGGAGGTCTAGATCTGATTTCAAACTGTGTGTCAACTAACCTAGAAAACCACTCGTGTAGCTCCTAATGGATTCCTCCAAAGAATATCTCGTGAATGTCAGTGAAGATGTATCTTTGTAGCCAATCTTCAGTGCTTATTTTAGGGTTCTTGTTATGGGATTTAACGAAGTCCTTCTCTTGATCCTCTATCCAATTCTGAATCTTTGTCTTCAACGGGAACCACCTTGACATTCCCTTAAAATGATTCCTATCCCAGCAACGGAACCATTTGTTGGCACAGGGGCAGACCCAAGGTTTAGCTCCAAGCGTGCACCAACAAGCCCTAGCTACTGGCCCTTTCGGCATCACCTGCAAAGAAGATGCAGTCTCATCCGAAGCATCTATGAGGGGATTGTAGGACAGAGATGTCTACAACCAGGGGAATATCAAGTGGTTCTTATTAAAACAACAACATAACGTGCAACTATCATTCAACTAGCTAGATCTATCCTTCACAGCTATAGATCTGATATAATACAATAATGCAGATAACAATATAACAACATCAGAGCTCAAAGCATCAATCAAACACACAACAAAAGATGTACGTGGTTCACCCTCTCTCCAGGGCTACGTCCACATAACAATGTTTATGATATATTAAGATAAAGCTTACAGTTTTGATCTGTGCTCTTGACCAGTAGATCCTCTCTCTCCGTCTCTCTTTCTCTCTCCCTTCTTGTGCACCCAGCTACAGGACTTGATCTTCGCACCCAGCTGAAGATATTACAATACTAGAAGGTTCTCTCTCTCTCAACACTTCTCTCACCCATAATACAATATTCTCCCAATGAACAATAATTGATAACAAGGCTCAACCATGGTACCGACCCGACCTAGGTCCTCTTGACCTCTATTTATACATTACAATCCCTCACCGATAGCCTCAGGTTGAAACCTAGGTGTCAAAACCCTAATTACCAAAACCCTAGGTCAACTTGACCCATTCTTTTCGGGCTTCATCGACCTGTCTTTCCTTCTTCATCTCGCGGTGCTCCAAGGCATCTAATGCTGGATTTTTCCACTTCCTGAGTCACCCTCAGTCCATCTTCCTTGTTGATCTATCATCCTCGGTCTCCTCATCCAACAGCTTTCTTTTCCGCACTTCGCTCCATCTTTTCTGTTTTTTTTCTCACTTCGACCCAGTGACAGTCACTGTGTCTCCCGCGAAGCTCACATTTTACCTTTTCTTCCTCATTCTTCACTTCCTTCCATAAACAAGGGCCAACAGGGATACATTGATTCGTTTTCATTATATTTTGAGTTAGAGTCTTCAAGTAGTAGATTTGACAAGGGGGCGACATCCGTGAGATATCTTATATGGAGGAGTATGTCCTCTAGTCAATTTTGGATGATTTCTTGCACTTGAATTAGCATTGTGTCCCTTATTTGATCGTCATTATTAGTTTGACACCACACCTTTGGGGATTGAGTCTCCACATGAATTATCTGATGGAGGAAGGATCCAATGTGTGGGCTAGGGATTATTTTGGAAGAAGGTTGAATTATGGGTCTTGAATCATTGATCTCCATATCGACTTGATCAACTTCTTGTTGGGCACCACCGACTTCCATACTCATTTGCAAGCTTTTACTCTGTGAGGAGACATCAGGGTTCTCACAAGGACTAATCCAGTGATTTTTCATGCCTGGGTAGGTTTCCTATGTGAATTTATGGGATCAATTTCATTTCATAACTCTTCATGCCACTTTTACCTCTTGTCCTATTCTAATTTTTTAATGTCAATTGAAGTTTTATAGGTCTATGCTTGACGTGTAGACTTATCACTTGATTTATTTATCTTCCTCTCGAATTCAAACATTTTCAACTTGGGTATTCTTGACTCAACTTATAACATCTCAAGGATTTTCCAACCCCCCATCATCAACCTGACTTACTCATGGTCGTCAGTGTTACTCATTATGGATGATTTCATTTCTTTAGAAAGCAATCACAGGATTATCTTGTGTCTCTGCAGTCAAATTCCAAAAATTCTTCCCACTCTTCTTGATTTTATTTCCAATTGGAATTTGTTATCACTGAGATTCACCCTCATATTGCAATAGGATAAGCCCAGTATGCATCAAAATGTTTGTAAATGTAAATTAGTGATTAAAGGTCAAATGGAAAAAACTCAGCATAAGAATGTTTTAACACAGAAATATGGGCTATCATGCATAAGAAAATGAGGTTTTGATTAACTTCATTCAGTGGTTTAAGGGTAAAGGTGAATAGAAGGAAGAATTAGTGAGGAAGGTGGATAAGTATGCTATAAGCATTAGCGCTTCAAGCAGCTAGGTGAAGAAAAACTCAGTCACAAGAACTTCTTGAACTTAAAATTTAAAACATTGAAAAACATTCATAGAAACATTATAATCAAACATCTATTATAACACAATCACAACATCTCATATGGATCATCCAATAATGAGAATTTCAGAGTAAGAAGAAACAAGATGATGAAAATATGTTGACTTCTATTAATGAAAATATCTCAGGTCTCATACATAACTAGAGAACAACTTTCTTTAGTCAAAATATTACAAAAATAGGGATCTCTTCTCAACCATTTGAACCCAACATATCATTCATTTGATGTATTTATAACCAAAACATTAGACAACAGCTAGAGGTGTGAGTTGGCCTTCCTATCCTAGGATTCTCCACAAAAATCTACTAGTCTAGCATCTGTACAAGTAGAACTAACAAACTGCTAAAATCAAGGAGTCTGTTGGCAAAAACTCTAACAAGATATGAATGACATGCTTTGTTGTTTCTTGGGCGCATATTCTCCAGTGCCATGTATCCTCCAAGCATGTATGTTGAACTCTAGTTGCCACCTGTTGATTCTTGGTTCCCTCCAAATCATAAAATCCAAGAGGAAGCAATGAATTCAAAACCTTTGACTGTAATAGCCAGTTCGTAGCACCATTCTATAGTGCATTTGGTAGAATATTCTATAGCACCCTCCTATAAAACTACTCTACAGATTTCGTAGAGCCCTCCTACAAAACTGCTTTGCAGATTCCATAGTGCCTATTTGTAAAACTTCTTTGCAGATTCCGTAGTGCCCATTTGTAAAACTGCTCTGCATATTCTGTAGCACCTTTTCAGTGTATGGCTAGGTGATTTTGTAGTGCATTTGGTAGCGCAACTACAGAACAGTCCGTGTAGACGATTCCATAGCACCGGACGCTATGAAATCTCTGTGTTTTTCCTGTGTTATGCAATGAATCCTCAAAATTGCAAAAATCCTTAGTAGATGAGCTATGAGCCTGTATATGCCTCCAGTAGGTGAAAATTTCATATTTCCTTGAACACTTCAAGCTTGCAAAAATTAATCACCACCAAAAATGGATCTGTCATACTCTCCATTTACTTTCTCAATCTAGAACTCCTCCTTGTTGCAGGAGAACTTCCCTCTGTCACAACAACATCTCTTTATTTTGCAGGGGCACTCCTCCTTACTGCATATGCATTTCTTTCTATTTTAGCTTGTTCTAGAACATTTAAGTTCCTCTGGGCTAGATCATTCTTGAAGGGATGCAATTCGTCTTTAAGCTTTATGTTTTGGTACCAAATGCTTCTGTTTTTCCTGTACATAGTCTTGAGTTGCCTATGAAGAGGCAAGAATTTTCTTGATGTAAACCTTTCCAGATCAATGGTTTCATTGTACATTTCCATGAGATCCTTTATCTTCCTTCTCTCAATCAAACTTTCTTCCTTCAAATAGGCAACTTCTTTTCTAGCATCCCTGAGTTGTCTAATCAATCTCTTAAAAGTGGGATTATCATGGGGAGAGATGATGTTTATGACCTCAATAGGATTCTCGGTAGCTTCCCCCTTACCTTTGACTTTCATCTGAACAAAGATTTTGTTCATGACCTCAATAGGCTTCCCAACTGTGTCAATTTTACTTTTAAATTTCTTTGTGACTAAAGCCTTGGGTATGACTTCTATTTCAACAACTTCCTTGTGGTCTGATGAACTAGTAAAAGGCCTCATGAATTTGGTCTTAGCTTCTGTAGAAGGTGAATGGAAATGCAATTTTATCCCCTTCTTGGCTGTGGTTTTGGTTGATGAAGGAAATTCTTCCAGTTCAAGTGCAGGATGAGGTGAAAATTCTCTTTGTGGGGAGTGATGGATCTCCCTGTAAGTTTTAAACCTGCGAAGTAAAGCAATGCATATATATATTCTTAAGCAATACAAAAATTAATCAATGGCTCATACACAGAGATCTTTATCGGAAACCCTCAACCAGGAAAACCTTTCTTTTTCATTATATCGAATTTCACCATTTGCCATACAATATATACAATGTTTTTAGGTATTCCGTAGATACCAAAACCCTAATCCCTTAATCCGGGATTAATTTACAAATCATCTAAAAATAGCAAAATCTGCTAAAAATAGAAAAAAACGCCCCCAAAAAAAATTCGGTACAAGTTGTTGAATGTCTCGGGAGAATCTACAGCCAAGGAACTATGGGATAAGCTAGGGAGTTTGTATCAATCAAAGTCCCTGGTAAACAAGTTGTTTCTTCGAAAGAAGCTGTATCATCTTAGGATGGAAGATGGAGATTCTGTGA
>ML781685.1:318677-389840 GCA_009831015.1 Picea engelmannii | reverse complement strand
ATGGGCATTGCTGCCCTGGATTGTTGACTATATAATCCCCTGGACCCCTGGATGCAAAGAAAACAACAAGTGGGAGAATGTTGGGTATGTGTTATATTCTTTGCATGTGTGTGTGTGTGGGTGCGCCAGATAACTGCGTCTGGCGGTTTTTGCTATTTTTAGTAGATTTTGCTATTTTTAGCTGATTTGTAAATTAATCCCGGATTAAGGGGTTAGGGTTTTGGTATCTACAGAATACCTAAAAACATTGTATATATTGTATGGCGAATGGTGAAATTTGATATAATGAAAAAGAAAGGTTCTCGGTAGCTTCCTCCTTACCTTTGACTTTCATCTGAACAAAGATTTTGTTCATGACCTCAATAGGCTTCCCAACTGTGTCAATTTTACTTTTAAATTTCTTTGTGACTGAAGCCTTGGGTATGACTTCTATTTCAACAACTTCCTTGTGGTCTGATGAACTAGTAAAAGGCCTCATGAATTTGGTCTTAGCTTCTGTAGAAGGTGAATAGAAATGCAATTTTATCCCCTTCTTGGCTGTGGTTTTGGTTGATGAAGGAAATTCTTCCAGTTCAAGTGCAGGATGAGGTGAAAATTCTCTTTGTGGGGAGTGATGGATCTCCCTCTCTTCCTCTTCAACTTCCTTAGGAGTTTCTTTGTCTTGGGCAGTAGGTTTTCTCTTTCTCTCCTTACTTGTTTCTTCTTGGGAAACACTACTAGCTGGCAAAGGGCTCTGCATCCTGGATTGAGGGGTGGAGGTTATATGTAGCTGCAGATTGGAAGAGACCATGAATTGTTCCCAAGGAAGGTTTATTTTCTTCATATCTTCCATAACCAACATCGTGATCAACCCAGAGTGGAAAACACTAGTGTCCATAGCCTTGGAATTGGCTTGGACTCTATCGTCCATATTTCCCATACTTCTAAATAGATAAAAAGGGATATTCATTAAATCCTTATTGTGAAATGCAGCAAGATCCTAATGTGATACTGGTATATCATGTAAAATCTTCCCTCACATGTAAAATACCTCTAGATAATCTTCATCATTTTATCAAAACCCTCAACCAGGTGGCTCCTAGGCACTCCCTTAGACAAATTGTCTTTTTGATAGTCTGGTTTGAGGAAATCCTTAGAAAAAAGTTGCATTAAGGGTCATATATTTGAACCACCTCTCACTAGCGTTGGGTATCTCAGTGGTTGTTGAAATAGTGGCCTCAAATACCTCCAACTAAAGGGTTCCTACCCTGGTCTTAGTTCCATCAAAGTTTAAAGAAAACTGCCTTGCTTCTTCAGGGTGTCCCCTCTACATGTTTTGACAGAAAAATAAGCAACCAAACCTTTGAAAAACCTTCATGATCATAGGCTCAACATCAAAGAGGTGCATGTCAAAAGGATTATTCCTGGCCACACTCCCACCCTTGTGAGATTTATTTTTTGGGGGTGTATCCACGGATAGAAGCAGGAGGTCAAAAATTGTCATGCTATGAGAGGTAAGGAAACCCAACAAAGGAAAAGGTATCTTAAGATTTGAAGGCGATCCTTGATTTTTCTTACAGGGATTTCTTTCAATTCACTTATGAAAAATAAAAGACTAGTTTGATGGTTGAAAATGGGAGAGAAGATCCTCAAAGAAATTATATGCAGGAAAACTGCACTTTCCAATTTTAAGTTAGCATAAGGCCACCATACAGTGTCATCATCAGGTTAAAAGGAAAGGGATTCTATCCTCCTCACTGCAATAAGAATTTGAGATGAAAATGTAGGATGAAACAATGAATAAGGAAGGCTAATGTTGGATCTGTGAACACATAAGATGGCATTGATTTAACAGGAAAATTGTAAAACTGGAACAGAGGATCCATAGTGCAGTGTGGACAAAATGAGCCAAGAGGATAAATGGGAATTCAAAGATCTAAAGAAAATTGGCTTGATTTTAGTGTAGGAAAATGTCAGTCTATAGATGTCTCAAAGTCTATGGCAACATAGGTAAAGGAGTTGGTAGATGGGAGAAGCTCTAGTTTGCAGCGCCATGTGCTACCAAAAGATTAGACAAAACACTTTAATGATCTTCAATAGAGTTGGATGACTCATGAAGTACCTGGACATCATAGATGGATAATGGATGATATGGAATAAGACCAAAGTCATTTTCATCCACCTTAGTCTCCAATTCAGCTCAAACAATAATTTTGTAGCACAATCCACATCTTTGTCTGGAATAGTAGTTTCAACAGCGTCGAGCTAGGAGTAGGAATTCAAATTTGGTAAACAGTTAGAATTTTCATAAATGACCAAATCATGATATTCCTTTTGAAGACAAGGGTGTTTAAAACAAAGAAAGACATGACATCATATCCATAATGACAAATGATGGTAAAGAGGTCAATTGTATAAAGATGCACTACAAAAATGCCTAGTGAGTTGGCAGTGCACTTTACAAAGTTTTATTTGACTCCTTAATAGGAAAAGGGACAAAGTGGATAGGATCAAGTATATGAATGAATAAAGTTACTTGTTAGTTTTGTAGAGTCATGGGGTTGATAGTGCTAGCTGTCAAGTCAAGTGATGAGTCAAGGATATAAACCAAAAAATGAACCTAGGGTATAAACCATAGGTGTGGGTCAAAATGTGAACCAAGTCCCAAGCCTTTATTTTTTTAGACTAACCTAAGAAAATCATAACATAAAATTAAAACAAACTTAAAAAAACTAATGGGTAGAAGTCAAAACCTAAGGAGAAAATTGACCCATGACAACTTCATGTGATAACAGAATTCAAAGGAGGATTTTTCAGAAGGGGTTGGTGTTCGACAATGTCCCAGGCTCCCTTATCTAAAAGGAACTTATGAAGTAAGTATGGGACAATGCAAAGGACTTTGTCATGCAATTCTATGCATAATTTGTTTTTGATGGTTTCGATTGACTCTCTACCTTCAATCACTTATTCTTCAATGTAACTGTGCACAATCTATTCAAACCACTCATTCATGTTTTTTCTTCCTCCATTTATGATTTTGTGCATCAATTGTTCATCGAGAGTAATTTTTTGCATTATATTGATTGATATATTCATACAATGCTTCTAGAATGGCCTCCAAGAATCATTTGTGTGTCTCTGAAAAGAACTAGGTATGCTCTTCAGCTAGCGTCGGTCAGTTTCTTCTTGTGTAGTTTTTAATGTAATTGGTAATTTTATGCTCCCAAAATTCATGTATTTCTTCCAAGGTTAACATTTATGTGCCTTTTGTTTATCATATGTTGTCATTTATGTCAACAACGGAATGGAGTGTGATAGTGTGACATTGCAACAATGTGACAATGGATAGTGTGATAGTGCAGCAATGCGACAATGGACAATGTGATAGTGGATAGTTCAATAGTGTGATAGTGTGACAGTGGATAGTGAGACGGTGTGACAGTGCGATAGTGCGATAGTGCGACAATGTGACAGTGCGATAATGTGACAATTAATAGTGTGACAGTGGATAGTGTGACAGTGGACAGTGTCATACTGTGACAATGGACAGTATAAAAGTGCAATGGTGTGACAATGTGACAACAAGTAGTATGGAACTAAGAAATATGGAACTAAGTAGTATAGAACTGAGTAGTATGGAACTCAACAGTGTGGAACTGAGCAGTATGGAACTCAACAGTATGGAACTGAGAAGTATGGAATCGAGAAATATGGACTGAACAATATAGAACTGAGCAGTATGAAATTGAGCAGTATGGAAATGAGTAGTATGGAATTGAGCAATATGGATTGAGCAGTATGGAACTAAGAAGTATGGAACTGAGCAGTATAGACTGAGTAGTATGAAATATGTGGTATGTTATGTACAATATGGAATGCACAGAATGGACAGTGATGGAATGGACTATGAAGGAAATTTGTCCATTTGATTTAGTCAAAGAATGTTCGATAACATAAATTTTCCCACAATGTAACCGTCATATGTCCACATACTTTATTTATATTAAATTGTGATTGACATGATCTTGATTTGGTCAAAGGTTGTCCACAATATAATCTCCATATTTTATTTAGACAAATTATAACTAACAAGACTTTAATATATTCAAAGTTTGTCCACATTGTAATTGTCACATGTCCACATACATGAAGGTGGAATCGGGAAAAATTATATAAGTATGGATACAATCTGATTGTGAAGTGCATGAAAGTGAAGGGAAGAAAAAAATTGCAACTGTTCACAGGAACATAAATATAAATTCACAAGTATGAATTGAAAGTTTTTTATATTTTTAGATTAGGGTGGAAGGGTGGTGTTAGGCTGAGTTGTAGCTCACTGAGGATTGGATTCCTCATCATTTGTATTAGTTTGGTTCCTTAGAGGATTGGATTCCTCATCATTTGTATCAGGTTGGTGCCTGAGAGGATTGGAGTCCCCATCATTTGTAATAGGTTGGTTCCTAAGAGGATTGGTGTCCTAATTATCTACGACATGTGGGAACATGTTGATTTGGTAAGTTGGTGCTTGCAGAATAACATAAAGAAATAATATTTTTGGTTTTCTCCCACATTGGGTTTCACATAAAACCCTGGTCTAGTATGTTCACTGTGATGTTTTTTTTTCATTTCAGTTTTCCATTAAGTGCTTCAATATTGATTCACCACCCAACCATCACAGTGAACAATACAATATTCACAGTGAACATAAATGTCATACAATATTGATTCACCACCCCTCTCAGTATTGTTGTGAGTTTCAACAATTGGTATCAACGCCAAGTTCCTTCAGTAACAATCTAACCATTGGAAGGAACAAATTTCAACCGAACCTCCTTTATTCAATGGAACAAATTTTTCCTTTTGGAAAATCAGAATGAAGACCTACTTGATGTCTCTTGGTATGGAAATATGGAAGATCGTTGTATATTGTTATAAAATCCCAACAACTCTTCCAACTGATGAAGTTGGTAAGAAAAATTACTACAACAATGCTAGATCTATGAATTCCATCCAAAGTGGACTTGTAGAAATAGAGTTTGTTAAAGTGATGCAACTAGAATCTGCAAAGGAAATATGGTACAAACTGGTAAACAATTACAAAGGCAATGAGAAATTAAAATTGGCCAACCTTCAATCCCTCAGAATGCAATTTGAAAGTCTAAGGATGAGTGAAGATGAGAATGTTGCAAGTTTCTTTCCCAGAGCAAATGAAACTGTAAACATTATGAAAGGGTTGAGTGAAAAGATTGAATAAGTTGTGGTAGTTTAGAAAGTTCTGAGATCTCTTCCCTCAAGATTTGATTCAAAAGTCTCTGATATAGAAGAAATGCATGAACTAGATAAACTGACCATGGATAGGATACATGGAATATCGACTTGCTATGATACGAGGACTAAAAAGGATCAGCCATATCTAAAGGATTTTGTTTCCAAAGCATCAGTCAAATCATCAACATCTCAAGACCATGATTCATCGTAACACTTCTGGATGAAGAAGAATCTTTGTAAGAAAACTGAAGAGAGGCTCTGAGAAATATAAAGGTATGTTACCATTTAAGTGTTTTCATTGTGGTAAATTTGGTGATTTTTCTTCTAAGTGTCCCGTCAAAAGAAATAACATCAATGAAAAGAAAATAAAAGAAAAGGATAGACCTAGTGATTTTAAAAAGTCTTTTAAAAGGAATAGTTTTATTCAAAGGAAGACAACAACATCTCTGAAGAAGAAGAAGAGCATGATATAATTCAGGATGAAAAACTTCTCATGGATTTGGAGAAACACAAATATGATCAAACAAACACATAAGAGTGTGAAGGTGTAGTAGACATGGAAGGAGAACTCATTAGTTATCTAGAGGAAATTTCCCAACTTGAGAAAAAGAACAGACTAAGAAAAGAATAGTTACAGGTATACAAAGAAAAATACAATGAGGTTAGTGAATAAATATTCATCTTAAAAATATAGCTTGAAGATTGATAAATTAGACAAAATAAAAGGAGAATATAAGCGACAAACTAGAAGCTAAAATAATTGTCTTAAGAAAATATTTAGAGAAATCCAAGACTCAAATAAAATTCATAAACGGATCTGAAACTCTAGATAACATCCTAAGCAATCAAAGGTCACCAGATGACAAGACGGGGCTAGGATATAAAGAAAGTTTAAAAATTTTCAAAGGTGAATCAAGCACCAAAATTCAACCAAGGAAAAGGCTACAAGTTATGCAAATGTTCTCAAAGGAAACAAAAGTCAGTCGAACAATGAAAAATATGAAAAGAAGAGGCATTCCAAACCAAATTATCCCTATTATGAAGCAAGGAAGCAATATGATTATTAATATTATCAAGTTGGTAGACAAAGATCGATTCCCACAAGTAAGTTTTTTATTCCAAGGCATCAAAATTTATTTTATGGATATTTTTTCTCTTGTGGAAAGTTTGGACATAAGGTTGTAAGTTGTATACTTTTTAGATACAACATAAATGTAAGAAAAAGATTAAACAAATATTAAAAGGATATATTTCAAAATTCTTTCTCTCCTTTACTGAATGGCATCGAGTGTCACATATGAAATAATTTTGGACACAAAGAAAGTGAATGCAAAAGCAAGTTGTTTCCTATCTTTAAGAAAGATAGAAAATAAGACTTTACCAAGGTTTGGACAAAGAAAAATAAAAATGAAGAAAATTATGGACTAGCTCTATATGCCAGCAATCAAGAAAATAAATGGTACATTGATAGTGTCTGCTCCAAGCACATGACATGAGATAAAAGTAATTTTGAATTCTTAACTGAAGAAAAAGGTGGTAATGTCACTTTTGGAAACAACAATCCAACTATAATTAGAGGAAAAGGAACAATTGATTTAGATGAAGATAAAAATGGAAAGACCAAAGAACATAATGTGTTGTATGTTTATGGTCTAAAAATAACTTATTAAGTGTAATTCAAATGTGTGACCAAGGACACAATGTTCTTTTTCATTCAATAGGTCGTAAGGTAATGGATGCAAATACATGGCAGATTGGTGTAAAGGCAGTTCAAACTTCAAGGAATGTGTATGTTTTAGAAGAAGGAAAAGAAAAATGTTGCATTGGTAAAACTCATGAAATTTGTATTTGGCACAAAATACTAGGTCATATCAGTTTTGATTAGCTTGTTAAGCTCGAAAGAAAATATGTTGTAAGAGATATGCCTAAAATATCCAAACCTGAGAATACTATCTACAAGTCATGTCAGTTTGGAAAAAGTCAAGAGTTCAATTCAAGGAAAGAGAAAACTCCACCACTCAACCTCTTAAGATGATTCTCACAGATATTTGTGGCCCTACTAGTACATAATCCCCTAGAGGTGAAAGATATTTCATGTTGTTAATTGACGACTATACTAGGATGGCTTCGGTGGGATTGTTGAGGCATAAATTTGAGGCTTTTGAAAAAAATAAAATCTTCAAGGAGTGGGTAGAAAATGAGATGGACTTAAAAGTCAAATTCCTAAGGTCAAACAGAGGAGGAGAATTCACATCTGATGAATTCAATAATTTCTATGCAAAACATGGGAATAAGAGACAATTTTCTATTTCCAGAACCCCTCAGTGGAATGGAGTAGTTGAAAGGATGGGCATAATAGTTCAAGAAATGGACATAGCCATGCTTGATTAATCAGAAGTACCAAAACCCTTTTGGGGAGAAGCTATTCAAACTTCTACCAACATCCTCAACAAAGTGCACATAAGAGTAAATAATGATAAAACACCCTATGAGTTGTGGCATGGAAGACCAATATCAGTAAAGCCCTTCAAAATATTTGGAAGCAAATGCTACATTAAAATAAATGAAGATAACTTAGGAAAGTTTTATTCCATGGAAGATGAAGGTATCTTGTCGAGATACTCCTTCAGAAGTAAAGGATACAAATGCTACAACAAAAGGCTCCACAATATAGTTGAGAGTATAGATGTAAAGGTAAATGAAGGACCATTTCAGTTAGTGAGACTCCAATATCACGTTGACTCACATGAAGAACTAGTTAACAAAGAACCACAAAATGAAAACATAAATGGGAATCAAGAAGTAGGTGATTCAGAAGAATGGGAATGAATGGAAACATTGTAGTCAATGACTCCATCAAGGTATGTTCAAAAACATCATCCAGAAAGTCAAATTCTTGATAAGGAGACAGGTGTACAAACTGGAAGAAAAATTATAGATACATATACTTCTGCAAACTTTTCACTGTTGTCCATGATTGAACCCAAAAAAAAATTGAAAACAAGCTAGGATGCCCATTGGATCAAAGCCATGAATGAAGAACTAGACCAAAATAGAGAAAAATTAGACAAGGGATCTTTTTCCAAGACCAAAATAAAAGAATGTAATTCGAACTAAATGGGTATACATAAACAAGTTGAATGAATATGGGCATATAGTTAGAAACAAGGCCGGATTGGTATGCAAAGGGTATGCTCAAGTTGAAGGAGTGGACTTTGAAGAAAAAAGTTCCCCTGTTGCAAGAATTGAATCCATTGGGATGTTTTTGGCTTTTGCATTCTACAAAAAATTTCAAAGTTTATAGATGGACGTCAAATCAACATTTTTAAATGCTGACCTTGAGGAAGAAGTTTATGTGGAGCAACCAGAAGGCTTTTTGCTAACTGAAAAAAAGGATTATGTCTACAAATTAAAGAAAGATCTGTATGGGCTAAAACAGGCTCCAAGAGCTTAGTATTACATATTAGACATGTATTTGCACCAGCAAGGATTAAAAAAGGGAACTGTTGATAGCAACGTATACATCAAGGTTGAAGGTAATGATCTATTAATTATTGTGGTATATGTTGATGATATTATTTTTGGTAGTAATATTGAGTTATGAGTAAGAAGTTTGTAGCTATAATGCAACAAGAGTTTGAGATGTCCATGTTAGGATAACTCTCTTTCTTTATTGGTTTACAAGTTCATCAATCCAAAAAAGTAATTTTTATTTCCCAAATTAAATATCTCGAGGAAATTTTGAAGAAGTTTGGAATGGAAAACTGTGCACCAGTAAGCACTCCTATGACTACCAGTTGCAAACTCAGCAAGGAAAATGATGCTTTAGAGGTATATCAAACCATGTGTAGCTCCATGATATTTATTGTTGGCACAGGGGTAGACCCAGGGTTCAACGCTTCAACAACACACCAACAAAACCCTAACTACCGGCCCTTTTGACAACACCTGCGAAGCAAATGAAATCTCACCCTAGGTAGAGGCAGGGGGGGTTGCAGGAATCAAGTGTCTACAACCTAGCTGGGACATAGATATGTGATTGCACACTTCAACTGAGAACTTAGCCAATAGTATGCATTCAATTATGATTCTTATTCACATCGCAGATTAACCCTAATTGTAGATCAGCCTAGTAGTAATCAATATTAAACACATCTAAGCATTCAACACATAGCATCAGAGTAGATCTATCATTTATTCATATATCAAGCACTAAGCATCAATGGATCTACCTATCATACATCTAGAAAAATACACTAAGAAAATATAAACATAACCATCATGAACACATAGCACAAAGCACAATAACACAGGATATATGTGGTTCACCCCAGTGTTATTGGACTAATTGGTAGGTGCGGACACTAATAGATATCCCTAGATCCACCTGGATCTAGAACAAAACAGGACAGGACATGACTCTTTCCCTAAGTTTTGACCATTGAATTAACTAGTAGGAAGGAACAAGTAACATACCTTAGTATTGCTTCCTAGGGTCTATGTTTCTCCCGCTTCGCTCTGGTGCTCTCGTGAGGTCAAGACCAAGACAACACAAACCAACCAAAGTGAAGATAGAAAAATATATTCAACTTTCAACTTATGTGTATGATCAAGGAATTACACAATAAAGCGAGAATAGCTTTATGGGAAAGGGACATGCCACTGTATCATGTTAATTGAAAGTAAAGATTACAACCTGATAGCCTTGATGTCACAAGCTTCCTTTCGATGGCTCTCGGCTCCAACACACACACTTGCTCGATCCTTGCATGAAGAAGATCAAAACCTCTTGATAGACTTTGCTAGAGTCTCCAAGCTCATGTTCAAGCTAAGTCCTTCACACAATTCTTTCACCAATTCTCCAATGACTCTTGCTTAACCTTTTCCATGAGAATTCCATCAATATATAGGAGAGAATGAGATGGTTACTTAGATAAGAATGATCCCACAATATCAGGGAATCCAGTACAAGGATAACCATTCGAATGCCAACCCATTCTTCTAGAAGATTCCCTTCTAGAACCATCGAGAATTCATCTTTTTCTATGCTTTAGAGAAGGTTTTCACCCTAGCTATGTTACACAGTGCAAGAAGTTCGCACCCCAACTTAAGGTAGCCTGCGAGAATGGGTCATTCTCGCACCCTGGGATACTAGCCACCTGCAAACTCTCTTCAAAAGTGAGTTTTTTGGGAAGAGATGAATGTTTATTTTCTCAGGAGAAAGTTCTTATGAGGAGCCTGAGTTCACCATCATCAATACATCATCATGATGACCAAAATATTGGGTAACAAAATGCCCCCCAAAGTATGAGGCCAGAATCAGTGACAGCCAAAAGACTTTGTAAACTGCATGTGTGTGTCGAGAACCAGGAGCGCACCTAATCAGAAACCTACGAACAACGAAGCATCTGTAGAATATCAAATATACCAATTATGAGGTAGGCATTCCCATACTCAGATCACCGATGGATGACATTGTAGACCTAGGTCATGGCCACCAATCATACACTGTGGATCCATGCCATCAAAATATAGCATAGCCACCAGGAATACACTGTGGATCTATGCGAGAAATTTCAAATTAAGATGACATAGCCACGAGACATACAAAGTGGATCTATGTGTCGCAAATTATACATACTTTATCGCAACGTGGACAAAGAGATGATATCCAGGGTCTTCAATCTCATCACCCAAAAGTACGAATCTAACCATGTGATTACATGTGTTGAAGTCAAACATGGCAGAAACCACTTGATTACCGGTCATTGATGAAATCGTTAACAAGTGCGAGGGAAATCACCATTGATGTCAATGACTCCCAAGGTACTCTAGTACAATCCATCAAGTGTGAATGAATGAGTTGAAGTCGAACAGTCGATGGAATCTTTCGATCAGGGGTCAATGATGTAAACCCACTGTCAAAAGCGAGGAAACCTGCCATTGAGGCATGCAAGTTCCAAGGTACAAAAAATTTCTAAGTCTTGATTCCAGATAATGAGCTAAAGTCGATGGAAAAAAACTTGTCACAGGAGGGCCTTGATGTATCCCCCATCAATGACATGAAATGAGTAACAGATTTTGAAGGTGAAACAGCGTATGATGTAAATTGAACTGGACATAGGGAAGGCCGACATGGAGAGAATGGACAACTGCATATGGCCGACTCAATAGAGGTTTCAGATGGACTTCTCTTGAACATATGAACGACACGACCAATGATTTGGCAGCATTGACTCAAAGACGACACAGGGAATGACCTTGTAGCAAATCGAATGAGAGACAAATGGATTTCCTAAACCAGCTTCAAATATAATGAATAGGGGGTGTCATGTTCAAGAGTGACACTTACTGCCAATAAATACAAAGATGATAACATATCCCTTTCCCAAATTTTCCCCCACCATTTCTGGCGAGTACCTCTTTATTTTTACGCAAGCTTGAGGAGGATAACATATTCTTGTTGATATAAGATTATCCTTTGGATAAGTCCTTCGGAGTATGTTTAATGAACCCTAAGAAGGAGTGGTTCGGTCCCATGACAGGTCTGTCAATGTTTGTTAACGAGTCCAGATATAGAAAACTCGAAGGTTTTTCATGATTATAGAGTCTAGAAAAATACTTAAAACAGAACTCTCTCAATTCCTTTTTCATAAAATAGTCTGATGAGACCAAAAAAGAGATAAATTATCGCTCATTGGACACTTTCTTCAAATACTTTATCAAGCATGAAAATAGCAAGGTCGCTTGGCTATCTTTTCATGTTTAGAGAGTCTGGAAAGAGCTTAAAGAGGACTCCAGGGGGGGTTCCTTTTTCGTATAACCTTGTTGAGCCCGAAAAAGTGATAAAAGTATGTTTGATCGCGTTCTCATGTATCTTTGAGCACGAGAACAGACAAAGAGCACGCTCGAGGTTTTATACAAAAACCATAAAAAACAATCAAAACATGTGATGACAAAGAAAAAATATGTCCGCATCCCTGTACATGAACATCGAAGTTGTTATGCCTGCAAAAGTTACACTCAAAAGGACATTAGGGATTAGGGTTTAATAGATAAATAATCATAAAAAACCAAATAGCATGGTAAAAGTAAATATAAAGGAGTAAAACTCTTTTTACCATATCATTTTCACTTTTCCACTATTTGAGCTCAAAAACCCCTCTTTTACCCTCAAAGTTCGGCGTCATATTGCAGGAGTTACGAGCATCCATTCATCGAGCTTTCAACGACAGTGAGGTAGGCTCTTTGTCTTCTACTCTTTCATGGTTTAATTTTGCATTTTAATTGGTTAAAATTCATTTTTTGAGTTGGTTTTATGAGCCCTACTTGCACTCAACCATTCTCGCAGATGGGCTACACGGGACCTACGAGAATGGGTCATTCTCGTAGGTGAGCCCACAGCAGCCTGCGAGGTTCTCGCACTGTTCCTAAAGGACACCTGCGAGAATCGCAAAGCACAATTTTTTTTTTAAAGATTTACTCAATGAAAGAGAACCAATTCATGAATAGAGTTGCTAATCTTCTTTTTGTGCTTCTTATGCAGGTATTTGGCCATCAAAATGGTTCTTGAATGGCGCGAAAGGGAGAATGAAGAAGACAATGCCATTGCCGGAAATCATCCACCTACTATTGTTGCTTTGAGAAATTGTGGCCTTCTGAAGTAATTTCGTATCCCTGGCATGAGGGCCCAAGTCAGGTTATTAGAGTACCTTGTGCGTATGTGGGATCCCGATCAGCAGGTATTTCATGTAGGGGTCCACACACTATCCTTAGATATTGAGGGCATTTACTTATTGACTGGATTGTCACGGCGTGGGTACCACGTGAGCCTGACTAGTAGCAGAGGTGGTGGGCTGCCAATGAGTGAGTACTGCCACTTACACTGTGTTCCCGAGGTAGAGAGGAAGAAAGGGAAAGTAGCTATTTGGGGAGTACGGGATTTGACCCTCCATACTATCCTGTTCACCATAGCTTAGATGGTTGGGAGCTCCGCTCCTCACATGGTGCTCCAAAGTTACTTTCAATATACTATTGAGTGTACTGAACCTTGGGTTTTTAACTGCGCAGATGCAGTGCTTCGTAGTATGAAAAGTCAGTTGACCAAAAGCAGATGAGGTGACCTAAAGCAATTCAGGTATGGATCTTTGTTAGTGTCCTTCTTTCTTGAGAGGGTTCCATTACTGAGGCTACAGGTGGAGTGGAAGTTACCAGCTCCCAGGGATCCAAGAATGCTGAGATGGTATCAACTCATGGCCCGACACGTAGCTGGACTGATCATCAAGTATGATGATACCTTCTTTTACTAGCTTCAACCATAGATGTTGATGGTTGACGATTATGCTTATGCCGGGTTGGATTTCCGAGGAGATCTAGACTTAGACCTGCCAAAGGATGCTCAGTGGGGGGAACTTGGTAAGAAGTACACACATTTTTTCCTTTTTAAATGTTTTTGTTAATTTTATCATATTCAAATGTTTTTTTTTTATATGTTCGTCCAAAGACTAAATACAAAATCTGTTGTTGATGACACAGATGTTGGAACTTACTGACCTCCTGGTACTTTTCTCATTCAGCAGCGAGGAGAGGTAGCGCCAGTGCCACAATGGGAAGCTGGGGATTACCAAGTAGTGGAACAAAACCTAGAGGGTTTGACCGCAGATATTCCAGACATGCCTCTTGGAGAGGTTCCATGACGCGATCAGCGTCATACAGTAGGAGTGTTTGAGTCCATGAGTCGACTGCTTCGTAGAGTTACCCGGGTAGTCGTGTGTTACCGTGAACGTCATCCATGACGTCAGTTTGTAGAAGCTATAAGCTTCAGATTTTGACATTTTGGTCTTCGGACAAAACTTTTTTGTAAAAATCTCTTTTGATCGTTATATATACAGACGGCTTCTACCGGTTTATCATGTGTTGTGAAAATTGATGTGATTGATTTATAAATGATCCAAATGTTTGTCTAATACATAGTTAGTCAATGCATCAGTTAATGTATTTAGACATCTAGGAATATGTTGATATTCAATGTAATCAAAATAACGTTCCAAGAGGCGAATTCACAAATACACCCGTAACAAAGTAGGACTTCGAATAGTATAGACATTACTTAACTGTAGTACTACAAGCTGCAAATCAAGTCGCACAACCAAATGACGTATTACGAGTGAGATAGAATCAACCAATAATTCAATAACGGTGCTATACTCTGCAATGTTGTTGGTCGCACGGTCGAGACACACACCTCGTAAGGAGACAAGTTCATTTATAGGGACGTAAATTGCCCATGCAGTGGAAGCAAGGCTCTGAGTGCTATGGCTAGCGCCATCAGCGAAGCCAATATAGGGTAGCAAAGACTCTGACATATGGAAATCAAACACAATGTCACATAAGGGCAGAGACCAGATAACAACAAAAGCAAGCTATAGTAACACACAAGAAGTATGATACAATAAAAATACAAGTACTCATGCACAGATGATTTTATTCATAGTACTTCCTCAAGTACAACCCATTTCTGGGTTCACTCAAAGGGATACCATCATAATCTACTAACTCATAAGCTCCTTTTTCCAAAACTCGTCGAACGATATAAGGACCTCGCCACATGGCTTCGAATTTTCCAGCTCCTAGCATATCTCGATCTTGATCATAGAGGAGAACGAGATCTCCTTCGGAGAGAACGCGAGGCTTGACATGTTTGTCGTATTGGGCCTTGACACGTTTCTTCTGAGCTTCTATAACTAGGGTAGCATCGTATCGAGTTTCATCTAATCGCATCAGATACAATAGACGTTCTTCCTTAGCAAAAGTGTTTGGTAGGAGTTCAACAACTAGTTTTAAAGAGGGTATCTCGCATTCAATCGAGAGAATAGCTTCCAAACCATAGACTAATCGGAAAGGTGTAAACCCAATAGCAGATTTGACGGATGTCTGGTAAGCCCACAATGTCGAAAACAACATTGTGTGCCAACTTGTTTTGTGAATCCGTATCATTCATCAGAGCATAGTTATGAGAAATTTGTTGATTGCTTCGACCTGGCCGTTGGCTTGTGGGTAATAGGACGTTGAGTTATCATGGCAAAGACCCAACTTTTCAGTAAGTTCGGACATCATGAAGTTTCTGAAGTGGCTACTGTGATCAGTGACGATAGCTTGGGGAACACCAAAATGAGCTATGACGTGATTGAAAATGAATAATGTTGCGGTCTTTCTAGTGTTGTCAAATGTCGGCATCGCCTCCGCCCATTTCGTAAAGTAATCGATGGCTACAATGATGTAACCATGCCCCTCGGCCGAGTGAGGGTGACATGTCATGAAATTGATGCCCCATTTCACAAAGGGACCAACTGAGACCACAAGGTGAAGAGGAGCAGGATGTGACCATATCTTTTGATTATAGGTCTGGCAAGCATGGCATTTTTGAACGGCAATTATGCAATTGTTAAATAAAGAAGGCCAAAAATACCCTGCTCGTAAGATCTTCTGGGTAGTAGCATACCCAGACATATGACCACCACATACTCCAGAATGGCATTCATTCAGAGCTTTCTCGGCTTCGTCGAATGTTAGGCAACGTCGAAAAACAAAGTCAATCCCCCGACGATAAAGAGTATCCCCGAGGATAATATATTGACGGTCTTGATAGGGTATGCAACGTCGATCATTTCTAGACAAAGTTGGCCGAAAAGTCTGGGTTTGGAGATATATAATGATATCACCATACCAAATATCATCAATGTTGATAAGGAAAAAAGATTCATCGGGTAATGAATCAGCTGCTACCGTTTCCATTTCAGAAGGGGGAAAATCACATATCAACTCAGCAAATACTAAGGACTTCTTAGACTTGGCACGTTCGAATTCCAAGTCAAACTCCTGGAGTATCACAATCCATTTGGAGTATTTTCCCCCTAACAATTGATGGGTAAGAATGTGTTGCATAGGGTTGCAGTGAGAAATCACTATAGTCTTGCGTGAGAGGATATAGTGCCAGAAACGTTGGACGGCAGCCAAGGCCAGTTTTTCAACATGTAAATACTTGATTTCAGTAGGCCTTAGACTTCGACTCAAGTAGTAAATAACATTTTCTTCATTAGCATCATCCTCTTGGACGAGAACCATACCAATGGTGTAATCCGAGGCAGCAAGATAGAGGAAATAAGCGCGACTATAATCAGGGGGAAAGAGAATCGGAGCATGCGTTAGGGACAATTTCAAAGCTTCGAAAGCATGGTTGGATATGGTATTCCATGCGAAATCAGACCCCTTTTTAAGGAAGCGGGTAAATCCACGAGTTATCTCGGCATAATTTGGGATAAAACGACGAAGAAAGTTTTATTTCCCCTGCAAACTTTGTAACTGGCAAAGAGTAGAAGGAGGAGGGAGATTAAGGATTGCCTCAACCTTTAAAGGATCCACCCGGATCCCTTGACGCGATATGATAAAACCTATAAGCCAGACGGATTCCACGCAGAAAATGCACTTATGAGGATTCAAACGTATATGGTAGAACCGACAGCGGACGAAAATGGCTCGGAGGTGTTTTGGGTGATCGACTCGGCACATTGAGTGAGTGGGTAAATCATCCAAATATGGTTGAACGATGTGCTTGATATCATGGAAAGCATAAGACATAGCGCATTGAACAGTTGCGCCAGCATTCTTGAGACTGAAAGGAAGTTTCTGATAGGCAAAAGTACCCCAAGGACAAATAAAAGCAGTCTTATTTTGATCCTCGGGAACAATGTTGATTTGTTTATACCCGGAGAAACCATCCATGAGAGAGAAGATTTCACTTCCGGTGCAATCATCGACAATTTGATCGACGAAGGGGGTAGGAAAGTTGTCTTTGGGACAAGCTTTTTTGATATCCCTATAATCAACACATGCATGAATGGTGCCTTGTTTCTTGTCGATCAGGACAAGATTGGAAACCCAGTTTGTGAGAGCCACCGAATAAATAAAGCCGGCTTTTAGAAGTTTCTCGACTTTGAGCTTGATAACAGCTGCTTTACATGGGTGAACTGGACGAAGGCATTGCCGGATGGGTTTAGCATCGAGGTATGTCTTTATCTCATGTATCACAATCTCAGGGTCAATACCCGGCAATTCTTCATAACTCCAGGCGAAGATGTCACGAAACTCTTTGAAAAGGGACGTATAGGTGACGACTTCGTCAGAAGAACATGAAGCTCCGATATGGACATTTTCGACAATCCCAGGTTTGATGGATATGTCAAGGGGAATAGTGGATGAGATATTGCTTAAGTTCCCTTCAGAAAACACATCGTGTGCAGACTCGGGAACAGTGGAGATGACGACAATGGTCGACAGGGTCGAGATCCATTGGTAGTTCTCAAGGGTATGTTGCTCCAGAAAGAGGATGGAACGATGATGTCCATCGTCCCAAGGAGTGTCCTCCATGACAGACATGATCATCTCATCAGTGGGAAAAACGACACGAAAAGGATCGGGAGACAACTCACCAAGAGAGGGGGTAGAAGGTGTTGTCGATTGAATGGCTTGATAGGCGGTTTCGACCGGACTTAATGGCATTGCGTCGTTGAAACGAAGATGATCTCCAGGGTCAGGTACTATCCATGGGTCATGAGACACAGGAATTTTGTGAGGCGAGGTGGATATCATGTTGATGGAAGCAACAAACGAGCGTGGAACATCAGGCGGTGGAATGGGGAAAGTACCCATTAACGAAGAGTCTTTTAGAAGGCCTACACCGATGTTCTCATAACCTGGTGGGGTTTTAGCGATGATCGGTACATTGCCAGTACGGGTATCTAAATTAAAGAAGGCTAGTTGGTCGACGGTGGTGACCTTACCTTGATGTGGGAAACATACCACACAGAAAAGGGTCGACACAACTGCATGCATCGAATTGATCCAGCTACGGCCAAGAAGAAGATTGTAGTCAAGGGGAGCGTCAAAGACTTCCACTTCAACTTGGACCATTTTTCCTTCTAACGTGAAGTGCAACAAAGGAAGGACACCATAGGGCTTAAAACCAGATCCATTGAAGGCTTTAAAAGTGTTCTGGGATTCGTTCAAAGGGGGATAACCAATAGCTTTCCAACAAGCAAGAGACATGACACACGTCGAGGCACCCTCGTCGATAATGGTTCGGCAAATGTTTTTGTCAAAGACAATCACTTGGATATGGAACATGAGTTGAGGGGGTAACCTTGGAATGTGATCCTCCAAGTCAAAAATTATTAAATTTGTATTCGTCGGATCAATTCCACTGATAGCTTTCAATAGTGCCTTTCGTTGCGTAGGACAACTTTGAAGGACTTCGAGGGCTGACATCGCAGAAGGTGCTTGGGCTAGATCTTCAACAATGTTGTAGTTCTGGGCAGCACGAGCATGAGGATTGAAAGCCGATTTTCGAATGATTCCCTGTGGGGGGGGTCGTAGAACTGTGTCGAGGCTCGGGCGTTCGATATGAAGAGGACCGTTTGTAGGTGGAGTCACGGGAGAGGGTTGTACCAAGGAAGGAGGTAGATCATCAACCTTCTCTTTAGAGGGAGAATAATATTTGGCTTGAGTAGTGAGTGCAATGTCGCTCTGCTTAGAATTGCCAGTACACATCAAAACATATGATGTAGTAGAAGATGAGGGTTGGTCATGAATGACCAACTGAGCCTATTGTTGAGACGGGAAGGGTTGGGACAAAACGGCCGGTGTAGGTGGTTTTGGAGCTCCTTGAAGGAACTTAGTGACCTCGGTGCATCATGGACAATCCTTCGTGTAGTGATCATCACCACAGATAAGACAAGGGTATCGAGGTTTGCGCTTATCCCGATCTTCAACAGGGGTAGTTTTGGTTCGCTCTGCTTGAGAAGTATTTTTGTCCTCCTTATTCTTACCTCTCCCCTTTTTGGATTTGTTTTTACCGGCTGGGGAAGATTGGATAGCATTTACCTTAGAAGTTTTGGCGGTGGGAGGGGTAGGAGATGGAGCATTTTGAACATTAGAAGAAGCAGGTTTGGGGTTTGTGCTTGAGGTGGAATGTGGTTGGGCCTGGAAAGTGCCAATCACACCGTTAGTTGCATGCGAAGCAGCTGGAGTAGTTGAAGTAGTGGAAGTGGAAGGACGAGGTAAGTCAAGTAGTAAATCGTAAAGGGTTCTTGTTTGCAAGTAAACGAGGTCAAGATATTGAGCACAACTTATAGCCTGTTCTTTTGTGACCACTCCACCCATGGCAATGTCACGACCAATGTCATTCACAAATGATTTGGTGAACCATTCTACTAGCAACTAATCGAGGATTTCGAGTTTAATAAGACGTCGTCTTCATCGCCACTCATGAATGTGATCGGATATATGAGTGGCCTTGTTCTGTTTGAAAGAAGTCAAAATCTCGGTCCTCATTTCATAACGAATCGGTAACTGGTAGTGTGTGAGGGAAGCCATAACTAGGGTGTTGAAGTCAGAGAAGAAACCTCGTGGCAATTCTATATACCACTTCGCAACAGAACCTATGAGGGCTCATTGAAAAAGATGTAAACGAATAGAGTCATTCATCAATGAGTTGGATGAACACCATAGGTGAAAAGCCATAACGTGATTGTTTGGGTCCTCTCCCGCTTTGTCGTCAAATTTGGGAATGTCCGATGGTAGCTTGGCGGGTATAGAAGCCCATTGGGGAGAGTGACGAATTGGATCATTTAAAATCCTTGACAAATCCAGAAGATCCAAAGTGGCTATGAAAGGTAACTGTCAGTTCACCTGTGGGTACAGGTGGCTTTGGGGAGGAAGCCCTATCGGCAAACCAGTAGGACCATAAGTAGTCTGCATATAATGTGAATACCCAGGCAGATGTGGTGGTGGTTGAAGAGGATAGTAGCTCATAGGATTCTACCCTAGAATAGGGGTTTGAGTTTGAGCATTCACCCCCCAAATGGGATTGAACGAACCTGGATATGATTGGCCCATACTAGGGGGTATTATAGATGCAGCTGGAAACTGCTACCCACCAGTCGATTGAGGAGGATGTTGTATCAACTGATTCCAATACTGGGCCAAGGAGGGAGGTATGTTTTGCCCATAAGGTGGGGTCGGTCCTCCTATCAAAGGTGGTGTTCCAATTGGGGGCAACGTTCCAATTGGGGGTTGTGTTCCAATTGGGATTTGCGTTCCAAAAGGAATTTTCCCACTGAGAGGGGGTTGATTCAGACCACCTTGGTGAAATTGTCCACCAACCGAAATCTGGTTATTTGGAGTGAATGACGGAATAGTGCCACTAGGATTAAGATTGCCAGTAGAAGATGAAGAAGGTCCTCCAAAAGGAAATTGAGGGAGTGTTGGAATAAAACCGGGAAGAGAGTGCCTAGAAGAAGAAGGACCACCAGGAGAACGGGATGGGGTTTGCATAGGAGTGGGAATGGAAGCATTCAACACACGGTATCCGAGTGGTAGTGTCGGAGTGACGTTGGGCATTTGCAGTGTGTTGATGGGAGAAAGAGTAACCGTAGTAAACCCGGTTGGAACACTCGTAGTATATATGAGATGGGCCATTTCAGCAGGGACAGTAAAGTGATAGGCGGTAGTAAACGGTACTGTCTCTGGACTAGAGATTTTGGAAATCACAGGTGGGTTGATCTCGAAAATTACAGGTGAGCCTGGACCAAAAAGGTTCCGTCGAAAAACACCCATAGACCAAAAAAGATCTTGGCCTTCTATACCTGGAAAAGGTCCAACTGGTGATCCAGAAGATGTAGCAACTAAGTCTCCGGAAGAATTCAGTCGCATAAAAGTTCGCTCAGAATCAGGGTGAAGTCGAAAGTCCTCTCGAGTATTTGTAATTCAAAAATGTTCTAGAGAGTCATTTCATTCTACTTTTGGCATGGTAATGTCTGTGACTTCACTTTGCCGAGGAGAGCCCTCAGGTGTACTTGTAGGCAAGGGTTGAGAACCTTCCAGATGTTCTGGAGATAAACCCTACATTCTACGTGAACAACGTGGAGGAGCTATTGTAAACGAGTGACAAACTTCACAAAGAAAATCATATGGTCAACTTTGGTAAACACAACATGCGCTAGTAAACAAAATCTAGGAATCAATACCAAGCAAACAAGACCTTCTAATTCTGAAGCCACTAGTTGGTGATGAAATCCAACGTCGCAACAATGAGATGAGAAGGGGCTGGGCTAGGGTGGAAAAGTTACGCTAATGACTTGCTTAACGGACTTACACCCTGGTGCAAGCTCCCACACATAATCATGAGTATACCCTCCAAGGAGCCCGAGTGAGTTTGGTCAATGTCAATTCCAGGTACCGTGAAGACTTTCCCCTTCACAGATACCTCATGTAAGAACCTAGAAAGATAGGCCACTAAGGTTACCACTGACAACAATAAAGCCTGGGGGGACAGTCGACAATCCGATCCACATGCAAGGGCAGGGTATCTAGCCTGAAATCAACTCAAAAGGCTTCCACTCATCATTATGGGTATAACTCCGAGTGATCCCCATAATACGTGCAATCTCTACATTGATATCAACAAAGTAGGGTGAGTAACTCTGTCAATATCAATGCGACCTCGTGTTTGACCCTTGTGTGAGAAGGGATTCCCAGGACAAGATGTTGCAAAATGGAATTTAACACTCCTTAACACAAGATGCTATTGTGTGTTTTGTGCTTTGAAGAGTGTATCTCTCTTCCTACTCCAAAGTGCTAGCCTAGCTAAATGTTGGTGTAATAGAGCCCTAGAAAAGAGTTACTAGGTAAAGTTTACAATTGCGCAGTGTTATTAAGAACTGTTGTTTACTCAAAGGAAACAGAGATGAAACTGATGTTGTATAAGACTCTGACCCAATGATGCATGGATGAGAATGAAATATCTCGATTTTTGTTCAATGAATCCTATATATGGGAGGGAGAGAGAATTTTTCCAGATCAAACTTTGAACTACAAGACACAATTTCCTTTAAAATGAAAATGCAACAAATCACGCATCAATAACAATTCTCTATGGTTTCTTTTTCAATAATTTCAACAATTGATTTTCAATATGTTCAAAGATGAAAATGGTTTTGAAAGAAAAACGTTTGTTCACTTTTCAAAAAGGATCTACACCCTGATGGCGAGAGTGCAAAAAATCAAAAACCAATGAACAAGCAATGATAAAAAACCCAAACCACTCTTTCAACGAAAACAAAAATAACAAGCAAACCAATCGAGTCTTTTCAATTGCATAAGAAAAGTGATCTTTCAAACAATGGGCAAATGATAAAGACAAAGAAACTCAACTTTCAACTGATCGCCGGTCCTTAACCAAACAAACACACTCGGATTCTGAAATCAGAGAGTATGGCTTTGCCAAGAAAATTCAAGAAACGAAAGTCAAGAAAAATGTGACAAGAAGAGCCTTTGAATTCCTAAGACTATTCATGCAAAAAAACAAAGAAAAGAAAGACATCAATCAATGGTCAAAGAAACTCTTTTGAGGCATCTAAACTGATCTGGGCAATTCAAGATGCAAAAACTCAAATCCAAAACTTTGAAAAAATGAGTTTGCAAGCTGGCAATATTACACAGTGCGAGAATTAGTGATTCTCGTAGGTGAGCTTTGAGCAGAGTGCGAGAACCTCGCACTGAAACTCAAGGCAGGGTGCGAACTCAGTATGTTCTCACAGGCTACTATGTAGTGCAGTGCGAGAACCTCTGAAACTAGTCAAATTCTTGGAAAAAGACACAAAATTTGAAGAGGCCTCTAGACCCAAAGGGTCTATCAGGGTATCCTGAAGACTCAGAGATTGATATGAATGAAGAAGGGTAAAGAAAGAACAAATGGCCAAGGAAAGATATCAAAACCACAATAAAAATGGGATGATCCACAGTGGAGTCACCAATTTTGTTATTGGACTAATCGGTAGGTGCGGACACTAACAGATCTCCTTAGATCCACCTGGATCTAGAACAAAACAGGACAGGACATGACTCTTTCCCTAAGTTTTGACCATTGAATTAACTAGTAGGAAGGAACAAGTAACATACCTTAGTATTGCTTCCTAGGGTCTCTGTTGCTCCCGCTTCGCTTTGGTGCTCTCGTGAGGTCAAGACCAAGACAACACAAACCAACCAAAGTGAAGATAGCAAAATATATTCAACTGTCAACTTATGTGTATGATCAAGGAATTACACAATAAAGTGAGAATAGCTTTATGGGAAAGGGACATGCCACTGTATCATATTAATTGAAAGTAAAGATTACAACCTGATAGCCTTGATGTCGCAAGCTTCCTTTTGATGGCTCTCGGCTCCAACACACACACTTGCTCGATCCTTGCATGAAGAAGATCAAAACCTCTTGATAGACTTTGCTAGAGTCTCCAAGCTCCTGTTCAAGCTAAGTCCTTCACACAATTCTTTCACCAATTCTCCAATAACTCTTGCTTAACCTTTTCCATGAGAATTCCATCAATATATAGGAGAGAATGAGATGGTTACTTAGATAAGAATGACCCCACAATATCAGGGAATCCAGTACAAGGATAACCATTCAAATGCCAACCCATTCTTCTAGAAGATTCCCTTCTAGAACCATCGAGAATTCATCTTTTTCTATGCTTTAGAGAAGGTTCACACCCTAGCTATGTTACACAGTGCGAGAAGTTCACACCCCAACTTAAGGCAGCCTGCGAGAATGGGTCATTCTCGCACCCTAGGATACTAGCCACCTGCGAACTCTCTTCAAAAGTGAGTTTTTTGGGAAGAGATGAATGTTTATTTTCTCAGGAGAATGTTCTTATGAGGAGCCTGAGTTCACCATCATCAATACATCATCATGATGACCAAAATATTGGGCAACACCAGTGTGGGGCTACGTCCACCAACTCTTCATCTTCTCTATTGATCTTCAAGATTCTAACATTCCTCTGCTCCCGTGAACAAAGCCACAGAGCCAACTTCACGAGAGACAGGAGATCTGTGCACACCTCACCAGACCCTCCTTCCATGGATTAGGTCAAGGCACAAAGCCAACTACAACCACTTGAACTTAGCTCTGCAAGTCGCACATACAGTATGCACAAAGCATTCACAACTATTCTCACTTAGAAACCTTCACAGGTTCTTGCACAAAGCCGGTCAGAACTACTTCTTGCATCGCTTAGCTACTTATTTATACATTACAAAAAGAGCCCTAAACATGGGTAAACCCATGGGCCGACATCCCATACCTTTTATATAAACCCTAAAATCCCAAAAATCCCACAAAATGGGTAATATCCCACGATCTCCGCTTCACCTGGGAGCTCTGTCTTTGGCCAGCCTGTTGAAGTCCCAAAAATGGTCAAACATGACTAGTGTTTCCTCAAAACCTTGTCAAGGGCCAATAGGCCCCCAACACTCACTTGTGACTTGTACTGAGTCACTCTGATCAGGGAAACAGTGCCTTGAAGGCCTCGATCTTAGCTCGATTTTCCTCAACTCGTTGCTTCGCCAAAGCCTCCTGCTCAACGAAATCCTGAAGTACTTGCTCGATGGAAGGACATTCCAGGAACTATTCTACTGTTGTGACCACATGTTCTAGTTGTGTGCCTTTTCCCTTGATCTCTTCAAAAAGTGTGCAGGCTTCATCCTACATCGGCTGGAGTCTCTGGGTCACCTACATCACTCTACTCTGGATGGCAGTGACCTACTGTTGAACTATGCATTGCTCTTGTGACCTCTTCATATTCATAACTACCGTAAGCTGCTTCAACTGCGCTTGCACAATCGACGTCTGTTGCTTTGCCTCCTGGAGTTGTGCCTCCAATTCCCTCATCTCTGGGTCTTCTTCAAGGTGCTCAGAGGTTTGCACACTTTAGTCACAGAGTTGCTTACATTCTACGATCAACACCCTGAGTCCTTCTGATGTGGTCCTGGCAGTTTCCTCCCTCTAATCTCATACTTATTGTGGAGTGCTAGGCATTGCTTGAAGTTTTATCTCTGCTACTCGTGCATGAAGCTGTTGAATGGCCTCAATGAGCTTCCCCACTTGGCTTTCGACTGTCTCTTCTTCCATCTGTGCCAAGCCCGACACAGATCAAAGTGCTCTAGTCACTGCCTCTCTGACCATAGTCTGCTCTGCAAGCAGCTAGTCTTTCTTTTTCTGGATTTTTTCTTTGTCCTCTTCGAACTTCCCCCAAAGGTCCTTTATCTCTTGCTGCACAACCTGAAGTTTCTCTAAGGCCTCCTCCTTTTCTTGCTTCAAGGCCCCTGTGGCCTGCTCCTTCTCTTCCTAGAATCTATGAAGTCGGGTCTCGGTCACATCTGCTAATCTTCATAGTTAGGTAGGCTCATCCCCCAATTATACACTTTATGTTGAGGATGGTGAAGTAGACACTGTGCGACTCAACTGGATAGCTTGCTGGATGTCTTTCAGTTCTTTCTCAATCCTTTCATACCATGTTTCTTGTTTAGCTTCATGTCTCTGCAGGATATCCTCTGAAACATCTTCTACAATTGTGATGATGAGCTAGATATCATCCACTGTGAGCATGTTCTGCGACTGAGGCTTAGTGGCTTGAGATTTCTTCAACGCTGAGGGTTTCTGTGGAGAACCCTTCCTTTTCTTTGACATCTCGGCCTCTATAAGGGGGTCCTTTGGCGGTGTTACTTCGCCCTCTTATTGCTTGTCTTCTTTTCCTTCCTCCTCTTGGTTTACTTCGTCGCCTCCTCCTCCTACATGTGATTTAGATGCAGTTTCCTCTGATGCATTGTTATTTTCCCGGCAACAAGACCATTTGTTGGCATAGGGGCAGACCCAGGGTTGAAATCTTCAAAAATGCACCAACAAAACCCTAACTATTGGCCCTTTTGGCAACACCTATGAAGCAGATGAAGTCGCACCTGAGGTAGAGGCGCGGGGGGGGGTTGCAGGACTCAAGTGTCTACAACCTAGTTGGGACACATATCTGTGATTACACACTTCAACAGAGAACTTATCCAATAGTATGCATTCATTTATGATTCTTATTCACATCGCATATTAACCCTAATTGTAGATCAGCACAGTAGTAATAAATATTAAACACATCTAAGCATTCAACACATAACATCAATGTAGATCTAGCATTTATTCATATATCAAGCACTAAGCATCAATGGATCTACCTATGATACATCCAGAACAGTACACTAAGAAAATATAAACATAACCATCATGAAAACATAGCACAAATAATAATAACACAAGATATATGTGGTTCACCCCAGTGTGGGGCTACACCCACCAACTCTTCATCTTCTGTATTGATCTTCAAGATTCTTACATTCCTCTGCTCCTGTGCACAAAACCACAGAGCCAACTTCACAAGAGACAGGAGATCTTCACACACCTTGCCAGACCCTCCTTCCCTGGATTAGGTCAAGTCACAAATCCTACTACAACCACTTTCACTTAGCTCTGCAAGTCTCACATACATTATACACAAAGCATTCACAATTATTCACACTTAGAAACCTTCACAAGTTCGTGCACAAAGATGATCAAAACTACTTCTTGCATCTCTTAGCTACTTATTTATACATTACAAAAAGAGGCCTAAACATGGGTAAACCCATGGGCGGACATCCCTTACCCGTTACATAAACCCTAAAAGCCCAAAAATCCCACAAAATGGACAAGATCCCGCGATCTCCACTTCGTCTGGGAGCTCCATCTTCGCCTAGCCTGTCAAAGTCCCAAAAATGGTCAAACATGACCATTGTTTCCTCAAAACCTAGTCAAGGGCCAACAATTATTTTACTTTATCTCACAACTTCAAGACCTGACAGCATGCAAGATGTTGGTTTAGTAAGCATGTTTCAGTTAAATCCCAAGGAAACTCATGTTCTTGCATTCAAAAGAATATTTAGGTATTTGCAAGGCACTAGTGATTATGGAATGTGGTATCCAAAAACCACAAACCTTGTTCTTAGAGCTTATACAGATGCATATTGGGCAGGACGTATTGATCATAGAAAAAGAACCAGTGGAGGTTCATTTTTCCTTAGAATTTTTTTAATATCTTGTCTCAGCAAGAAGAAAACTTCTATTTCCCTCTCTACTGCTGAAGCAGAGTATATAGTTGCAACATCCTTTTATACACAAGTGTTATGGATAAAGACCATTCTTAAGGATATTCAAGTTCCCTATGATCAACATGTTTCTATCATGTGTGACAACACAAGTGGTGTCGATGTCTTCAAAAATATTGTTCAACACTCTAAAACTAAGCATATACCCATCAAGTGTCACTTTCTCATAGAACGGGTTCAATATCAAGTGGTTAAATTAGAATATGTTCCTTCCAAAGAGAAGATTGTAGATATATTTATCAAGCCATTACCTAGGGACTCTTCTGAGTACTTCAGAGAGAAGTTGGGAGTCCTTCCCACTCTATATTCAAATGTATAAACCTTCACTATAGGTTTGAGGCTACCCATCCTCAGGGGGAGACACTCTCAGGATGTGCACGGTTAGTAGGGAAGTTCCCTTTTCCATTGATGTGAAAGGGGGAGAAAGACATAGAGCTGTCAAAAAGAGGAGCATATAGCAAGGGGGAGTAAACATCAAAGGAACACACTAATAGGGGTAGAAACTCAATAGTAGAGTTTCCATCAATGACAAAGGGGGCATTTTTTGAGCATATGTTGTCATTGATGTCAATGACGGAATGGAGTGTGACAGTGTGACAATGCGATAGTGAGATAGTGCGACAATGTGATAGTGGATAATGGGACAATGCGACAATGTGACACTGGATAGTGTGACAATGTGACGGTGGATAGTGTGATAGTGAGACAATGTGACTGTGGACAATGCGATAATGTGACAATGGATAGTGCGACAATGTGACAGTGGAAAATGTGACGATGTGACAATGCGATAGTGTGGCAGTGCGATAGTGTGATAGTGTGACAATGTGATAGTGGATAATGCGATAGTGCGACAGTGTGACAGTGGATAGTGAGACAGTACGACCGTATGAAAGTGTGATAGTGTGACAGTGGAAAGTGTGATGGTGTGACTATGGGACAATATGAAAGTGCAACAGTGTGATAGTGTGAATGTGTGACATTGCAATTGTGCAACAGTACAACAATGAGCAGTGCGAAACTAAGCAGTATGGAACTGAGTAGTATGGAACTGAGTAGTATGGAACTGAGTAGTATGGAACTGAGAAGTATGGAACTAAGCAGTATGGAACTGAGTAGTATGGAACTGAGCAATATGGACTAATTAGTATGGAATTGAGCAGTATGGAATTGAGTAGTATGGACTTAGCAGTATGGAACTGAGCAATATGGAATTAAGAAGTATAGAATGAGAAGTATGAACTGTGCATTATGTTCTTTGTGGTATGGACTATGTGGAATGGACTGTGATGGAATGGACTATGATGGAAATTTGTCTGTTTGATTTGGTCCATTTTATTTAGACAAAGAATGTTCAATAACTGAATTTTTTCCAAAATGTAACCATCATATGTCCACATACTTTCTTTAGACGAAATTTTAATTGACAAAATATTTATTTGGTTAAAGGTTATCCACAATATAACCTCCATACTTTATTTAGACAAATTATAAATAATAGGAATTTGATATATTCAAAGTTTTTCCACATTTCAACCATAACACATCCACATACAGGAAGGTGGACTCAGGAAGAATTTTATAAGTTTGGATACATTGTTATTGTGAAGTGCATGGAAGTGAAGGGAAGAAAAAGACTACAACTTTTCACAGGAACATAAATATAAATTTTCAAGTTTGCATTGAAAGGTTTATTTTTTCTTAAATAAGGGTGGAAGGGTGGTGCTAGGGTGAGTTTTATCTCACTGAGGATTGGATTCCTCATCATTTGTATCAGGTTGGTGCCTGAGAGGATTGAAGTCCTCATCATTTTTATCAAGTTGGTTCCTAAGAGGATTGGAGTCTTCATCATTTGTAACAGGTTGGTGCCTAGGAGGATTGGTGTCCTCATTATCTATGATAGGTGGGTGCCTGTTGAGTTGAATTGTAAGTTGGTCCTTGTAGAATAACATAAAGAAATAATATTTTTGGTTTTCTCCCGCATTGGGTTTCCACGTAAAATCCTAGTGTAATATGTTCACTGCGATGTTTTTTCTTCATTTCGGCTTTTCATTAAGTGTTCTGGTTTAATTTATGTTTTTCATTAAGTGTGTTGTTTTTATTTATTCTTGTTCTTGTCATTAAGTGCGCATTGATGATAACTTAAATGGTTGGAAGAAAAGAAAAATACATAAATTTAATACAATACTGATTTACGCNCCCCACTCAATATTGTTGTGAGTTTCAACACTTTTTTCTTTATGCATGCCCCAGTTCAGAACTACGAGCAATAGAACCAGTGTTGTAGTCTGGGAGGAAGTGTGAGAGTTTTTGGTAGATCCTTACACAGAGAAACATATATTATGGAATCATATACAAGTACACATAGAGACACATCAAATCATACACAAGAAGTGGGAGAATCATCAATTCATTTTATTATATAAATAAAACAACCTCTCTTTCTCCATTACATAGCCACACACACACACACACACACACACATAGTTATCATTCGGTTACACTTCATAACTACCTATTTGGTTGACTTAATTGTCTGTTCAACTGACTTCCCTTACCGACTTCTACAGTCGATGTAGCCATTTGACTAACGATTCTAGTCAGCATAGTTGACTATCCCCTACAACACCATTTTTCCATCTCATGAAAAATACTAATTCTTTTAATTACTAATTGAATATTGTTCTCCCTCCCATGTGTCACTCCATGAAAAAGTAAATTTTTTATTTAAAATGCAAAATAGATATTATTCATCACATCCCAACATTTTCTCATATTTTTACTCTTAGATGTTCTCTAGATCCCTTTTCTTTTTCCACATTGAGTTATGCACATGATATTGTTATTTTCTTTAATTAATTTTTTTTTATTTCCATTTAACTCACCCCTTTCTATAATCATTTCCATTTCAAATTATAAAGTAAATTGTATTTCCATTTTTATAAAAATGTAAGGTTATATGATCAATCAAACCACTCATGTAATTTATTCAATTTCCCATGCTAAAATAAAATGCATATGTCAAAGGATAATTTTCTCCAAGTTATACATCAACCAAATCATACCCAATACTAAGGGTGAGACCAAGTTAACTCGAATCCTTCATGTACTCAGTACCAAGAGCTAGATATACATATACAACTCTTCAATAAAATTACACCAAGAGATAGACACAACCTCTACAAAATTTCAAGTGCAGGATACCAACATTTACATGCCCCTAAATGCCATTCAATTACTACCTACCTATATGTACCGAGGGTGACATGTTCCCACATGTCCTTCAAGTATCATTTTTCAATGATGAGGGATGTTGTTATGGTTGGTACTTAACTAACCCAACGCATTCACCATTGGTGAAATACTAATGGTCACTAAGGAACAAATATTGACACCTTATTGTGTGCCCCTTAGAAAGACCTCATAAGTGACCAAATTTGTGTCCTACTCCTACAAAAATGCGTAACCTCGAGGAAAAAACATAAGACATATGTTTTTCAACCTATTACATGGTAGGGAGGCTAGTAGGTAGGAATAGGAAACCCATACCTCCTCTCCTTATGGTACTCATCATACAACCCTTTTCCCATGTGTAAGCTTATTTTTCAAATGTTTCCCTATCTCTACACGCATCTAGAGAGAACATATCAAGTAGCATTATCCATTATTCATGAATAAACAATGGGAAATGTCATATACATGTCAATCATAAATAATATAACCCATGTTGTGTCCACATATCTTGACTTAATATGGAGTTCATATGCACCTACCATTCTTCCTATAATACTTGAAAAACCATCAGTATCATAATATAAAATAACGAATTTTATCATGCAACTGTAATTCCCATCTAACTGTCTTTGTAAAATGCCACACACACACATACACACATTTTTACGTGATGACATAAATAAAGATACAAGAAAAATAATTTTGATAATTAACGTTTAAATACAATAACATAATGTAACACAAATCATAATGAAAATTAACAATACTTAATAACCAAACTTATCTAAATAATTACGAAATACCCCATTCATTAGACTCATAAATACTCATGGGGAATTTCTCAATCCGAATGGTAATACCACAAACTCATAGTGTCCAAATCTCATATTGAATGTTGTCTTTGGAATACCCTCTTCTTTGATCCTTAATTGGTGATATCCCGATCATAAATATATCTTTGAGAATACCATAACTGCCTTCAATTGATAAAACAAATCATCAATCATGGGTAGTGGATATTGGTTCTTAATTTTTTCCTTGTTAAATTGATGATAGTCAATAAAAAGGAACCATGACCCATCCTTATTCTTCATGAATATTACCATTGCTCTCTGTTTAACTTCTGGATGCCATGAAGTCACAAAAAATAGTCCTCTAGGATCATCCCTACACATAGTCACAAGTGTACTAGTGGTCTGTTGAGTTGTTTCTCTCTAATTTCCAGATCCTGTCAGTCTCTGTGGTCTATTTTTTCCATTATTTGTAATTTCTTCCTCTTCTATTATGGCCTTTTGTATTGCTTCATGTAAAGTATGAGGCATCATTATCCTCACTCTCTCCCTTATGTTGAAATTCATATCATACAAGAACTTGTTTACTCTTAAATTCTCAGCATTGAAATGTGGTGCATATCTCAACAAATCGATGAACCTCACCTTATAATCAGGTACTGATATACCCCCTTGTCCTAAATTATTAAATTCATTGAGTTGTTGTTCAATGAATTCTTCTGAAAAGTAGCATTGACGGAAACATTCTTTGAATAGTTTCCATGAAATATCTAATATATACAGTCCTAGTTGTGGCAGAAGTTTTTTCCACCACAATGAAGTACTTCCTTTCAGTTGGAAAATTCCCATATAAAAATTCAAGTTGCAGGTGTAGTCACTCAAGGAACATCACATTGCCATGTTTTCAAGCCAAGCCTCAACGTCCTTCCCATCAGTGGATCCCCATAATTATAGGAACTTAACATTTTATAGATCTCGATGCATGTGGTTGTTAGCAAGGTTCTGCTATCCTTCAATAAGAGGATATAAAATCCCTTCATCCCTCTCCAATTTTTTCATCAACACCTCATATACCCTCTAAAAATATCTCATCATATTTACCACTTTACTTGTTGGAATTTGTTCCAATACTGGTGTTCTCTCTTCTTCTCGAGGAGGTGAATGTCTTGGAGTAGGTTGTGACAGAGGAGGCATAGCACATCCTCTTGCAACCCTCCCCCTACATATTATTCCTCCTCTATACATTATTACCACTTGATATAACACATAATTTCTCACTAGTTAGTTTATAATCCTACACATATTAATTCGTGCGAAAATGAAAGTTTGTGTTGGGTCGATTGTCAGAAGTGTTGAATTCTCCTCTGATACGATATGTAATTCCTATCTAAACGTCTCCATAAAATTCCATTTTTTTTTGTTACATTACTAAGATATAATCACTTTCAACATTACAACAATTTATAGAGAAGAAAAAATAATTTAAATCCTATACCATGTTACGACACTTTTCAATGATACCCAAAATAACATACCACAATTTATAAAATGACAATTTATACGCAAAAAAATAACATAATTCATATAAATAATAATGAAAATCAACATTTCCTAACCACCCAACATCCTACACTTGCAGGGTTAGGACCTTCAAGACACATAAGAAACGCTCGTAATCTAGGATTCATCCGATTGATTTTGACCATTTAAGGTCTCAATACTGGCAACTATTCTGAGGACTTGAATATATCTACTTCATAATCATTCTCATTCTAACTATTCATGAGTTAATTTATCTACTCCATAATCATTCTCATACTAAGATGAAGCTAGATATTAATAATATGACATAGCCATTGGAATAATGATAAGTAAAGTAACTTCATAAATTTAAAGTTAATCAATTACTCAATCTAGAGGCTAGAGTCTTGTTGACGATACCTGCATTAGTGTCTCATTAAGTTTCCTATCACTCAATAAAATTGTTAGAAACATCTGCAATAATCATATCAATTATTATTATTAAATACAACACTAATTTTGAAGGTCCCTGATATGGATTGTGATTTTTTAGTATTCATTGACGCATCAAAGGAAGGATTGGGTGAAGTGTCAATACACGAAGGTAGAGTCATAACTTATGCTTCAAGTAAAATCTGACCCCATGAAGAGAACTATGCAACACGTGACTTAGAACTATTGGAAATAGTATTTTCGTTAAAAATTTGGAGACACTACTTGGTGGAGAGAAAATTTGAATTAAAGACAGATCGTAGTGGATTAAAACACATTTTTACTTAGAGTAATTTAAATGTGAGGAAAATAATATGGTCATAATTGTTAAGTAAATACAATTTCGATATTACATATATCAAAGGTATAGTAAATAGAATTGCATACCTCGTATATTCTCAGTTATACCTTTAAAAACAAATCTAAGAGATAGAATTTTAAATTTATAGATTAAGGATGAGTGGTATAAAGAGGAAAAATCTAATATTGAGAGTGATACTATGCATATCCCAAAATATCTAGGTTATTCTTTAGACAAATATGGATTTTTACAATTTAATGGAATAATATTTGTACCACCAAATGAAGAATTGTAAAAATTAATATTACAGGAAACTCATAGGGAAATATATATGGCTCATCCAGGAGTCAAAAAGATGAACGTTGATATGAATCCTTTTTTTCTAGAAGGGAATGGAGACATATATAGTAAATTTTGTGGCAATGTGTCTCAAATGTCAGCAAGTGAAGGCTGAGCATATGCATCCAATCGGATTATTACATCCAAACACCATACCAAAATATAAATGGGAGATAATAGCAATGGATTTTATAGTTGGATTACCTTTGATGACAAGAAGACATGATTCGATTTTTTTAGTGGTTGACACGTTAATGAAAAGTGCACATTTTATTCAAGTACGAACCATGCATCGAGCCCTTGACATAATAATTTTTTTTATCAATTAAATAGCAAGATTTCATGGCGTACCCAGAAAGATAATTTCAGATATGGGAGCAGTATTTACAGGTATATTTTGGACAAGTTTTCAAGATACTTCGAGAACATAATTAAACTTCAACACAACATATCTCCTTAAGACTAATGGACAAATAGAAATATTGGAAGATTTGTTAAGGATGTACGTCATGGACCAACATAAATGATGGGAATAATTCCTACCTTTGGTTGAATTTGCTTACAATAATAACTATCAGAGCTCTATAAAAATGGCATTGTTCAAGTTTTTATATGGAAGATCATGCATGACACTTCTCAGATAGGATAGACTAGAGGATAGAGTTTTAGTAGGCACAAAAATGATTCAGGAGATGGAAAAGAAAATTAAAACAATTAGAGGAAGACTAAAGGAAACACAAGACATACTGAAGATTTATAAGGATGCACATAGAATCAACTGGAGTTATGAGGTAGGGGATAGAGTATTATTGTCTCCGAATCCAAAAAAGAGTTCAATAAAGTTTGGAAAAGGAGAAAAAATTTCACTAAGATACGTGGGACCCTTCGAAATTGTAGAGAAGAAGGGACCCATTGCTTATCGTTTATCTTTACCTACATCTTTAGAATGCATGCATGATGTTTTTCATGTTTCTATTTTGTGTCATTATGTTTCAGATCCTTCTCAAGTCATTTATTTGAGTTCCTTGCAAATGTCGGATGAGGGGGCATTGATAGCTGACCCAGCTTGCATACTACACCATCTCACTTGACAAGTTTGACGTCGTTTGTTTGAGTAGGTAAAAGTACAATGGGATAGTTATAGTCCCAGTTCCACCACCTAGGAGGATGCAGTTAAAATGTGTCAACAATTAATGTACTTATTTTGATTGCATATTATTTCTTATTTGGAACTTTAGGACAAATTTTAAATTAAGAGGAGGTGTACATAGTGCCCCATTTTATCTAAAAACGTTTTCTAAACCAAACTTATTCTTTAGGGCCATTTGCTTGCGAACGCCCTGGTTAATAAATGTTATGATGATATTCATACTTTGTTTCGTTCGATTTCTTAATTCAAAATATGAAAATGATAGTATGAATTTCATGAAATATTATTGAAAATTGTACATGAAATTTAATATGATTATTGCAAATGTTGCTAACAAGTTTCTTGAGTGCCAAAAAAATTAATGAAGCATTAACGAGATATCGTCAATAAAAACCAAACTACAGAATGGGTCAGGGAATAACTTTAAATTGATAAAATTAGTTTACTTAACATTATTCCAATGACTATGTCATATTATTAATATATAGCTTCATCTTAATATAAATGTCAAGGAAAAAATTAATAGGGTAGGATTTTTTGTTATTAAAGTAAAGTAATACTCACACTTGTTATGCTTTAGTTTTATAATGAAAAACTTGGTTTTAATGCAATAAGAATAATTAATTATTTTATTGAACATCAAAAATATAAAATCACATAAGTGTAAAGCAATATATCCAATTTTAATATACGAATTTGTTATTATAAGTTCTTAAGTTAAAAACAAATTGTATCATGAGAACTTAGGAGAATCTAATGGTGGTACATTTAATTAATCCATGTGTTGTCTTGGATGTAAGGAGCAATTTCAATGAATGAAAAGAATTATAAGTTTGTTAGCTTTGTGTGGATGTAAGATTGAAGATACTAAGTGATTGGAATTTAAGATAGGGTATGTTTTTTTATTCATATTAAATCATTTATTTATAATAATTAACTGTTATTGTGTTATTTCATAATTTCCATTATATTAGTAGTTTATGTGATTAAAATTCAAAATTGTAATTTTATTTATTCATATTGGAAATTGGGAATACTTATAATAGATATTACTTCTTTGATCATAGTATATAAGATGAAATTGCTTGAATTAAGATGACAAGTAATTATATCATGAAGAATTCATGGTTAAGTAAATTATTAATTAAAATTGTAATAAAGGTGTTTGAAGAAAATATTAAATCATCGCAAATGGTTGTTGATTATTTTTATAGCTGGTGTATTGAATAAGTTGAAATTGATCTAATGTATGTTCATAGATGTGATCTGGTGAATAAATTAATTCATGAATAGTTAGAATGAGAATGATTTATGGAGTATATATCTTCAATTCCTCAAAATAACTACCAGTACTGAGACATTAAATGGTCAAAATCAATTGGATGAATCCTAGATTATGAGCACTACCTATGTTTCTTGAAGGTCCTAACCCTACAGGTGTAGTATGTTGGGTGGTTACGTGATGTTGATTTTAATCATTCCTTATATGACTTATGTTATTTGTTTTGCATATAAATTATCATTTTAAAAATTGTGGTATGTTATTTTGGGTATTATTAATAAGTGTCATAACATGGTATAGACTTTAAATTATTTTTTCTTCACTATAAATTGTCGTAATGTTGAAAGTGATTATATTAAATTTGTATCCTTGTTATTATTGCAACTTGAATATCTTAGTAATCCAACAAAAAAATGGCATTTTACGGATACAATTAGATAGTCATTACAGTAACCATGTGTTCAATTTAAATATTCCATAGTGTTGGACTCAGTAGCTTGTTATTGTCATTAATGTCAGGAGCATGTCAATATACAGAGTTTATGTAAAATAGTATATGCAGATTATGATGTCAAACAATATGCAAAGATTCAAGCTCAAAAGGAAGGACATTAATCGAAGCTCAAAGGGGAGAGCACATTGCAGAAATGCTATCGATATCAAAATCCCCACAGGAAAACTCCCAAAGATTCAAGGAAGAATCATGTTCATTGAGATAGTGTTCAAGAGTAATCGAAACCATGAGATCAGTTAGAGCCACTGATCAAAGCCAAGTTGAAGTATAGCATAAGTTTCGGGACATTGGAGACAAGGTACAAAGTCACTAATTAAAGGACAATCATCAGATAGCATTGGAAAATATCTCATCCATTGGATTAAAGTTGAGTAGAACTGGTCAACTTCGGTGTTGACCACTTCGGTGAAAATGAATTCTAATTGAACCAAAATTCCCGAAGCTAGAATTCACGAAGAAATGAAACTGCCTGATCTAAGGAACACTTCGGGAAATATCTCGACCATTGGATCAAGTAAAGTGGAAGGATAGGATAAGAAAGGCCAAAGGCCCAATATCCCGAATAGCCAAATTCCCAAAAACTGTTGGATAGTGTTAAGATTTTCATGTTAAAGAAGGACCATTAGATGAAGTTAAGATACTCGAGGGTTATTCTTCGGGGAATCTCACTCCGGGAGAATTGGAAGTGGGAAAAAGAGAATAAACCCAAATTCTTGAAGGTTGAAATGAATCTGGACCATCGAACTAGAACTGATAAAATTCGTTGGATGAATCCAAGTGGAAGGATAGCATAAGCACTTCCATGTTGACCACTTTGACGCTGACCAACTCTGGTGAAAATTGGATCAACAATTACTTGGACCTCTGAAGCCCCGAAGTTCTGAAGTCATGAACTTTCCTCAACTGTCAGATCAAAGTAAGAGCAGGGAAATCCTGTCAACCGTTGATCTATTTAGAGCGCGCCAAGGATGAAACTAGTCAACTCCGGTGCTGACCACTCTGAAGAAAAGGAGACTAGAATGGGTAAGTGTACCCAAAGGCCGAAGCCTCAAAATCATGAAAAACATTGATCTAGAGTGAAATATGATAGCCATTAGATCAGAGTTGCAAAGCAGCAGTCAACTCTGGCGCTGACCACTCTGATGAAAATAATCCTAGAACATGTAAGTTCACCCTAAGCCCAGAGTTATGAAGTCATGTAGTAAGACACATGGTACACACAGTAAGATCCCACATCATCATAGACCACGTCGGCAAGGAGACATGGTGTAATCAGATGATGGCAAGTGTCAAGGTGCAGTTGGAATTTTAGGTATGTGTAATTCACAAATATAAGTGACACGTGGAAACCACTAGGCTAGTGCCACATCAATAGTGACATCAACAAGCCACTTCACTGTGGGATTATGCCCTTTGGGGATATCGAGTTCCTCCTAACAAAAACTACCCAAAGCACCGAAGGTAAAAGTAACGAAACAACGTTGGTCGTAGATCTAAGATCCTCTAGGATGAATCATGATCGTTAGATAAAGTGTAGTGAAAATATAGAGTAAGAACGAATCATGAAGTAATGTTAACCATTAATATACTCCAGGAGCATTCTCGACCATTAGATCAAGTGCAATGGAAGGATAGCATAAGGTTTACTAAACAACTGACAACAAATGGTCACCACAACTTTATGACTTATTCGGTAGGTAAAAAATATGGAGGGATTGAACTACCTCGAAGTTATAGTAACCCAAAGTCTCGAAGTGTCGAAGCTCTGAAGTAATATCTAACCATCTGTCGAGAAGGAAGATTCACGGTCGATATCCTAAAAGCGCATAATGAGAAGGCCAGTAACAAAGCATCTTTTTGAGGTTCTGCGGACCATCCACTCTACCACATATTAATACACAAATGTCTGATCTATGAGTAAATAGACAATACGTACTTTGGCAATATTTTTTCCAGAGGAGTTGGAACACTACAAAATCCGGAGTCCCAAAGCTTCGAAATCTCGAAGTAAATGAGAATTGTCCACTCAACTGTAGATTAAGTCATGGTCATTGATTTGGTTGAAAACTCTGGAAAAGATAGGATCATCTATCTAACGAAATAATGAATATCAACCATCCTATCTACTTCGGATAAATGTACTCTGAGAGGATTGAATGATTGCAAATCCTAGAAGCCTCGAAGCATGAATTTCTGAAGTAAATGACAGTCATCTATCTCAAGTTACAATTAAACATGACCGTTGATCTTCATAAATGATTAAGAAATTGTTTGTCTTAGCAGTTGGTCACCACCTATGGTCATATGGAACAGAGGTCTCGAAGTGTTTCTGTGCAAAATTTAACACATAGAGTAAGAATTTTATCTCGGTAAAGAGGGAACATTGAACCATATAGGATATGGAGTTTGACCTGATTGATATTAAGTGATCACATACATCCAATGAACTGGAGAGATAATAGAAAATCTCAAATATGATTTGTTGAAGAACTGGGGACACAACAAAAGATTAATAAGGAAATAAAAAGGCATGGGATCTAGTTAAAAGAAATTGATCCATAATTGCGATCAATTTATGAAAATCACTCTCACAAAATTGAAAATCCTTCATGATAATGTTTGAATGATAATAAAGAAAAAATATATATTATTGTTAATTTAAATGAAGAGGTGCAATGGTCCAAAAAAAGGGACACAATGCTTCATAGTTCACACCAGTTGGAAGACTATATAAACGAGAAAGAGTGGTGAGAAGAAAGTTTCTCTGCAGTCCATATCAAAAGAGAAAAGCAAAAGAAGAGTCCAAGAAGAAGAACCAATTATACTTATGTAGTGAGGGTGGAAGGGAGGATCATAAAAGGATTCACATCCTTTACTTAGTAAAGTGTAATTTAAGGGAGTTGGTTCTTCCTGGGGTTAGTGCCCTAAAAACAAGGGAGTTAGTGCTTCCTAGGGTTGGTGCCCTAAAGATAAGTGAGTTGGTTCTTCTTGGGGTTGGTGCCCTAAATATAAGGTATTTGGTGCTTCCTAGGGTTGGTTCCCTAAATACAAAGGATTTGGTGCTTCCTAGGGTTGGTTCCCTGAAGAAGGGGATTTGTGTCTCCTAGAGTTGGTGCTCTAAAAAAGATTTATTTCCTTCACTATTCTTCATAAAAAACTTGTAATTCCTATTAATTATATTTATATAATTGATTTTAAATACAATTCCATTGTTGATGTATTATGGTAATTAACAAAATATAAAAGTAATTGATAATTGTTGAAAAAGGGTAATATTGATTCATACCCCCCCCCCTCTTATTATTCCAACAATTGGTATCAAAGCAGGTGCCTTTAGCACAATTTAAACACTAGAAGGTTGATCTAGAAGATGGATTAGAAAGAGGGAATGTCTAACAACAAAGCACCATTTTTCAATGGAGTTGGCTATGCTCTATGGAAAACAAGAATGAAAAGATTCATGTTGGCTCTTGGTTTTGATATATGTCAATCTGTTGTAGATGGTTACACTGCACCAACTATTCCACACATAGATGTTGCAGGAAAAAAAATCTGCAATGACAACTCAAGAGTAGTTAATGCAATTCTAGGAGGGTTGAAAAATTCTATATGTGTGAAGGTTATGCCTTGTAAGTCAGCTAAATAAATATGGGATAAATTGGAGATTGTATATGAAGGAGATAACAAAGTCAGGGAAGCCAAACTACAAACCTATAGAACTCAGTTTGAAAATCTGAAAATGAAAGAAGAAGAGAACATTGTTGAATACTTTCATAGGGTAGATGAAGTGGTTAATTCAACCAGAACAGCAGGATAAGAACTTATAGATAAACCTATTGTACAAAATATACTAAGGTCATTACTTATGAGATATGATGCCAATAATTATTCAATTGAAGATAGGCCTGAACTTGACAAACTCACAGTTGATCAGCTTCATGGAAATTTTATAGCATATGAAATGAGAATAGGGATTCATAAACCATCAAAAGATGAAACATTCTTTAAGGAATCTAAAGAAAAGAAGAAACAAAAGCATATATCTCATGAAGATCAGTCATACATATTAGATGTATAAGAGGCCAACTTTATAAAGAAACTCCAAAAAGGATTTGGAAAATATAAAGGAAAGTTACCTTTCAAATGTTTCAACTATGGAAGAATTGGACACTTTGCTAACAAATGTCCCTATCCCAAGCAGGAGGATGATGAAGAAGTTCACAACCAGAAAATCCAATACAGGAAGAAATTTTATAATAAAAAGAAAAACTTCTACTCTAAAGAAGACAGTAGCTCATCAGAAGAAAATGAAGAAGAGGAACCAGAGCTTCTATTCATGGGAAAAAAAACTCAAGATAATAATCATTCGGAAGATGAATAAGAAGTGAACTTTGAAGAAGAATTCCTTCATGTAATTGAAGAACTAATAAAAACTAAAAAAACAAATCAGGCTACTGAGGACACAACTTCAAGAATTTGAAGAATCACATCAATCAAGAGAAATAGATGTGTCACGAACCATCAAAGAATTAGAACATATCATCTGTGATTTAAAGTCCCAACTCATAGAAGATAAAATAATTGAAGAATTCATTTCAAAACAACTCAATGATAGAAAACAAGTATGTGAGAAGCTAGAAGCTAAGATTGAGCTGCTAAAAAGTGAACTTGAAAAAGAAAAGAAGATATCAAAATTTGAAAATAGTTCAAAAATATTGGATGAAATTATCAATATTCAAAGGTCACCAAACAACAAGACTGGTTTGGGATACACCCAAGACTCAACCACTACATCACAAGGATCAACTAAAAGGTCAATCAGTAACACAGATGATATAAAAATCTCCTTAATAAGAGAAGATAATAAGGAAAATATGATACCATTGAAAATTGTTCCACATAAATAGAAACCAACACTCCCTACTAGAGTAAAAGATGACAAGAAAAATACAATCACCAGAAGAAATCCCCCTAATAAATATCTATTTATTGGATATTGTTACTCTTGCAATAATTTTGGACATAAGGAAGTACACTGCAAAGCTTATGGACAATACAATCATAGAAATGTACAAAGATATAAGAATAATAAGTACAATACAGAAAAGAGAAACTATAACTCATTTTCTCATTTGCAAAACTTCAATATTGAATTCCAAAAATGCAACAACTATGGCCATAAAACCAAAGAATGTATATTACCAATGCAATCATGGAAGATAGGAAACCCTAATAAACAAAATAAGAAGATATGGAAAAGAAAATCTGAATTACAAAGCAATAAAAGTGATGCACCTAAAGTTTATGAAGTTAATAGTAGAATAATGGTGGGTAAAGACTCTAATAAGGAATATAAAATCAATTTTTTGCATATAAAGTGAATCAAGCTCAAGAAAGGAGGGTTCCTAAAGAAGAATATGACACAATTGTAGTTCTTGATGATGTCTTGCAAATCAATAGTCCACTACCCAATAAGAGAGAAATAGAAAAAGGAAAATCTAAAGAAGAAGATTAAGAAGTTTTTGTTACAAAAAATAGTGATGATGATGATGAATATTTAGTAGTAAACCAACCAAAAGAATTGAGTGATGATGATCTCAAAATTTTTCCAATGTTATTTTAATGATCCACTAAAACTCCTTCTCAAAAATTAGAAACAAAGAAAGGAAGGAGAAATTAGGGAAGACTTAAAATTGTTCCTGTTGATACTCTTATGAGTATTGAAGTACAAAAAAATGAATAGATAACTAGGATCATTGAAAGCATCATGATTTGATGGTATAAATCTATGCAAGTTCTTACATGGTTTGTTGTGGATCTTCATCTGCCCCAGATTAGTGCTAGTTATGTGAAATGGTTTCTAAAGTAGATTTTTTATGAGAAGACATGGGGATTTATTCTTATTCCCATGATTGGTTGTAGCAACATGATTACAAGGGGAGAGATTCATAGACAGGGTGGGCATCACCTCAGGGGGAGTATCTTCCTAAAGGGAGAAAGGAAGCATCCTTTTTGTCATTGTTGTCAAAGGGGGAGAATGATCAGTAAAATCTAGTTAAAGATTGAAAAAGGGCTTTTACTGTGTTCCCATCAACGCTAAAAGGGGATAATGTTGGACTCAATATATTTTTATTGTCATTAATGTCAATAGTATGATAGTATGCAGATTTTATGTCAAATAGTATATGCAAAAATTATGTCAAATAGTTAGAAGAGAATGAAAATGTTAAACAGTATGCAGAGATTCAAGCTGAGAAGGAACGACATTAATCAAAGATCAGAAGGGAGAGCACACTGTATAAATGATATCTGGATCAAAATCCCCACAGAAAAAATACAAAAGATTCAAGGAAGAATCGTGTTCATTGAGATAGTTTTCAGGAGTAATCTCAACCATGAGATCAGTTAGAGACACTGATCAAAGCCAATTTGAAGTATATCGTAAGTTTCGGGACATTGGAGACAAGGCATGAAGTCCCTAATTAAAGGACAATTGTCACATAGTACCAGGAAAGATATCATCCATTTGATTAAAGCTAAGTAGAACTGGCCAACTTCGGTGCTAACCACTTCGGTGAAAAGGAGTTCAAATTGAACCAGAATTCCTGAAGCCCGAATTCATGAAGAAATGCCAATTGTCTGATCTAAAGAACACTTTCAGGAAATATATCAATCATTGGATCAAGTAAAGTGGAAGGATAAGATAAGCAATGACAAAGGCCCGAGATCCCAAATAGCCAAATTCTTGACAACCATTGGATTGTGTTAAGCTTTTCGTGCTAAATAAGGACCGTTAGATGAAGTCAAGATAATCGAGGATTATTCTTCGGGGAATCTCACTCTGGGATAATTGGGAAGTGGGAAAAAATGAACAAACTTGAATTCATGAAGGTTGAAATGAATCTGGACCATTGATCTAGAACTGATCACAGTAGTGATGAATCCAAGTGGAAGGATAGCATAAGCACTTCCATGTTGACCACTTCGGCACTAACCAACTCCAGTGAAAATTGGAGCAACAATTACATGGACATATAAATCCCCGAAGTCATGAAATTTCGTCAACCGTTGGATTAGAGGAAGAGCATGGAAATCCTACCAAATGTTGATTTATTCGTAGCACACCAAGGATGAAACTGGTCAACTCTGACACTGACCACTATAGAGAAAAAGAGACTGGAATGGGTAATTGTACCCAAAATCCGAAGCCTCGAAGTCACAACAAACATTGATCTAGAGTGAAATATGATAGCGGTCAGATCAGATTTGCGTAGTAGCAGTCAACTCTGACGTTGACCACTACGGCGAAAAGAAGCCTAGAACATGTCATTTCACCCAAAGGTCGGAGTTCCGAAGTCACAAAGTAAGACACATGGTACACATAGTAAGATCCCACGTCATCATAGCCCACGTCGGCAAGGCAATATGGTGCAATCAGATGATGACAAGTGTCAAGGTCCAGTTGGAATTTTAGGTATGCGTAAGTCATGAATCTAAGTGACACATGACAGCCACTTGGCTAGTACCACATCAACAGTGATGTTAGCAAGCAACATCATTCCGAGAGTATGCCCTTCGAGGATATCTAGTTCCTCCTAACATCAACTACCCAAATCCCTGAAGGTCAAAGTCACGAACTAACACTAGTCATAGATCTAAGATCCTCCAGGATGAATAATCACTGTTATATCAAGTGTAGTGGAAAAATAAAGTAAGCATGAATCATAAAGTAACGTTAAATGTTGATCTATTCTAGGAGCATTCTCAATCATTAGATCAAGCGCAATGGAAGGATAGCATAAGGTGTACTAAACAACTGACAACAAGCGGTCACCACAACTTTATGAATTATTCAGTAGGTAAACACTCTGGAGGGATTGAAATACCTCGGAGTTATAGTAACCTGGAGTCCCAAAGTGCCAAAGCTCCAAAGTAATATCTGACCATCTGTTGAGAAGGAAGATTCATGATCGAGATCCTAAAAGCGCAGAATGAGAAGGACAGTAACAAAACGTCTTGTTGAGGTTGCGCAAACCGTCCATTCAATCACAAATTAAGATAGAACCGTCTGATCTATGAGTAAATAGATAATACATACTTCGATGGTATTTTCTCTAACGAATCTAGAACGCTGCAAAAGTCGGAGTCCCGAAGCTCTGAAATCCCAAAGTAAACAAGAACCATCCACTCAACTACAGATTAAGTCATGGCCGTCGATTTTTTTGAAACCTCTAGACAAGATATGATCATCCATCTAATGGAAGAATGAATATGGACCATCGGATCTACTCGGTGAAATATACTCCGAGAGGATTGAATGATTGCAAATCCTAGAAGTCCCGAAGGATGAAGTTCCGAAGTAAATGACAGTCATCTATCTCAAGGTACAATTAAATGTGACCATTGATCTTGATAAATGATTAAGAACTCATTTGGCTTAGCAGCTGGTCACCACCTGTGATCGTATGGAACAGAGGTCCCGAAGTGTTTCTGTGTGAAATTTAACACACAAAGAAATAATTTTATCTCTGTCAAGAGGGAACATTGAACCAGATAGGATCTGGATTTTTCCCTGATTGAGATTAAGTGATCACATACATCTAATGAATTGGAGAGATAATCGAAAAACTCAAATATGATCTATTGAAGAAATGGGGACGCAACATAAGCTTAATAAGGAAATAAAAAGGCATGGGATCAAGTTAAAATAAATCAATCCATAATTGCGATCAATTTATGAAAATCACTCTGACCAAATTGAAAAGCCGTCATGACAATGTTTGAATGATAATAGAGAAAAACAAATGTCATTATTGTTAATTTAAATGAAGAGGTGCAGTGGTCCAAACAAAGGGTCATAATGATTCATAGTTCACACCAGTTGGAAGACTATATAAACGAGAAATAGTGGTGAGAAGAAAGTGTGTTTGCAATCCAGATCAGAAGATCAAAGAAGAAGCAGAGTCTAATAAGAAGAACCAATGATACTTATGCAGTGAGGGTGGAAGGGAGGAGCACAGAAGGAATCATATCCTTTACTAAGCAAAGTGTAATTTAAGGGATTTGGTGCTTCCTAGGTTTGGTTCCCTAAAGACAAGGGAGTTGGTGCTTCCTAGGGTTGGTTCCCTAAATATAAGATATTTGGTGTTTCCTGGGGTTTGTGCCCTAAATATAAGGGAGTTGATGCTTCCTAGGGTTGTTTCTTCCTAGGGTTGGTGCCCTAAAGACAAGGGAGTTGGTGCTTCCTAGGGTTGGTTCCCTGAGCCCTGAAGAAGGGGATTTGTGTCTCCTAGAGTTGGTGCTCTAAAAATGATTGGCGTCCTTCACTATTCTTCATAAAAACCTTGTAATTCCTATTAATTATAATATAATTGACTTTACATACAATTCCATTGTTGATCTATTGTGGTAATTAACAAAATATAAAAGCAATTGTTAATTGTTGAAAAAGGGTAATATTGATTCACCCCCCCTCTCAGTATTCCAACACATAGAAACATAAGAATATCAATCACTAAACCATAAAAGATATATGTACACACCAAACAATAATCACATCAAATTAGATCAAAAGTCTAAATTACATCATCCATAAATGTATCTTTCAACAAATTGAATTATTATTATCACCAAATTACCTTCAAACAATAACATCATATCAGTCAAACAAATTCAAAGAAAAAAGAACACTACACTTTCAAAACCATAACCATTCAAATAATCTTATTGGATGTTTGGATCACTTACTTAACATTAGATTCCATTTTAAATTTTCTTTCATTTAATAATATTGATATATTTAATTTTTAATGATTACAAATATAAATAACATATTTATTTTTACTCATAATATAAATTAAACTTATATATCAATATTATCTTTCTCATTATACATCTTGTTCTTATTTATGTCTTATCTACCCTCCCCCCATTTTAGGTTTTTCTTCATTTAATAGTATTGATATATTTAATTTTTAATATTTACAAATATAATTAACATATTTATTTTTATTCATAATATAAATTAAATTTATATATCAATATTATCTTTCTCATTATATGTTTTGGTTATATTTATGTCTTATCTACTCACTTTCGAGTATTTCTCTACTTTGTAGATGGTAAATAGGGTAAATTGTCAGTTCTAATATCCGCGGTAGACCTAACCCCAAGAGAAAACAAGAGATTTGAATCCATGACCTCCTCTGTTGAGAATATCTTCACATCTGACTCGAAACCACTTGAACTAACCCTCAGAACTAATTTTCTTCATTTAATACTATTAATATATTTAATTTTTAATAATTACAAATATAAGTAACATATTTATTTTTATATCATAGTATAAATTATGTCAATATTATATTCCTAATTATACGTCTTCGAAATATTTACGTCTTATCTACTCTTCCCATTGTTCACCAATTATCGTGATTGATTTTTCCATTTTTTTTTTACATATGTGATCCTATTTTCTATGGTCTCCCATTTATTCATCATTCATATACTATGAATGACTTTATTGTTATACTCTTTGCCATTTGTCATGTTATCCTCTCAATTATTCCATTTGGTGATTATTCATCTACTAAGACTAATTTTCTATGTGTCTAATAACTTATTCTTACACATGAATAAATACATTTTTTTCCATGAATTAATATGGAAACACAACACTCTCCATGAGACGTATCGAGGGGTACGTATATTCATTTAGTATATCCTCCTTTATAGAGTCATGACATCTTCTTAAAATGAGCCATCATAGGGTGCAACAATGATTCATTTTAAGGAGTCACTAGAACTAAGGAAACAATGAATACATGGCATCTTCTTAAAATGAGCCATCACATGGTGCAACAATGATTCATTTTGAGTCACTAGAACTAAGGAAACAATAAATACATGTAAGACATCGTAGGTGATAGATTAAACAAACTATATTTCTAATTTTCATATGTAAGTAAACATCTTATATACTATCATCTTCTTTTTAAGAGCATAATATACTATGCAAGTAAACTTTGAGTTACATTTTGTTTTACAAGAATTACCCTCTTCTTTTTAAGCTAGATTGGGGTCAATGTCCCATAACATTTAGGTAAAGTTTTATTATGTCCTTGATACTTGAATTTTTTTTTTAGTGAATTTCCCCTTATAAGTTCTTTGACTAATAAGAAGTAATCTTGAAATTATTGAATTGTATACATATCATTAAAATTAATTAAATAGATAAAACAGTATTGATTATATGTTAGGGATCTAACTTTCTTAACCTTTCACGTAGATAAAATAATATATTTCCATGTAATAAAGGCCAACATCAGTTAATAAGGATTATTTAATAAATTGGAATAAGTCAATGTAAAAAGACCTAATAGAAGTTTTCGTTTCTAGAAGGATCGTCCTCTAGAATGATCTTTAGAAGATAGAATTAGTATAAATAAGAGTAGGAGTCATGAGAAGTTTTGTCTAGAGAATTATTGTAATAGAGCGTTGTTGTGCTAGAGGTTTCCCCCTCAAAGAGGCAAGTGAACATCGTTCCTATCAATGAAGGTATTATTTTGGTGTTGTGATTTCATATATTGTGTTGTTTCATTTTCATTCTTTGTAGTATTTCTATTTTCTGCTATTATAATAGATCTGGTACCTTACAAGTGATATCAAAGCACTTTCCTTGGCAGGAATTGTGGATTATTTTTTTCCAAGGTAGAGACATGTTCCATCATCTTAAAAATATAGATATTTTTCATTCAACTCATAAATATACGATCAAGGAATCATACATGCAGGAAGTACAAGTGGTACTTAAGTGCACATTGTTGGCTACCCTTGTAAACCATGTTGGTACCCCTTTGACTGGTAGCACATCAGACAACACCTTTATACGGATTGGCCTAGATCTCCTGAATCCCTCCATATATAAACCGATCGGCTGCATGATTTCTATAGTGCCATCGAGAAAAACACTTGGGAATATACACTCTAGTACCTGGGTAATCAGGTATTACGACTAGGGGTATAATCTATCCTCCTTGGTTGGTGCCTTGAGATATTGGGTCGAGTACTACTATTCGACCCCACATGTATATCAGAGAGCTATAGCATAGGGAAAACCCTTGTTTGTAGAAACCTTGACAAAAAACCTAAACCTTGGGACGAAAAAAGAAGAAACAAGGAACATACAAGTTTTTTGACACGCAACCTTGCTTCCTACATTTTGGTTGTGAAATTACTACATATTTTTTCTTGTTAAGAATTTAGGCATTTTTACACTACAATATTATTCAGATCAAAGTATAACTCCATAGGAGTAAAAAAAGAAAAATTATGGGACCTTTCCACACCCTTATTTTAGACCTATCCCATTGAACTCCTATTTTCATCCTAATCGCAGTGATAGCTATCATTTTTCATCCTTTTTTATTCTTGTGGTCCCAACCCCCTTTCGAACACCTCTACTTGGGACCTATTCCATTAGACTCCTCTTTTTGTCCTGATCACAGTGATAGCTATCATTTTTTATCCTTGTTTTTCCATGGACTCACCTACCCTTTTCAACCACCTTTATCTCCCACCTCTTCCTTTGTTTTCCCCTCACCATGATCAACACTTACAACAAAGACCTTAAAAAATGCATCACTACCCATATAGAGTCCAAAATGGACTACATGAAAGAGGAACTGAAGAAGGACATAAATTCCCACCTTGTTAGCCAGCTTGCATCCCACCTTGAGTCTCAGCTTGACTCATTTGCTGCCAAGGTCCTGGAAAAACTACCCATTCTTGGAATCCATTCCTCATCTGACCAACCTTCTAACCTTGAAGGTACAACTTCCTCCAATTCCCATCAATTTCATTCAAACCCTTTTCATCGTGATCTGTGTCTTCCATGAGTGGAGGTGAAAAAATTTGATGGCTCAAATCCCACTGGTTGGGTCACTAAAATGGAACACTACTTCTCCTTGCATGGCATCACTGATGATTTGGCCAAACTTCATTACGATGTACTCTATTTGGATCCTAAACATTGGAAATGGTAGCAATGGCATTGAAAATCATTCCAGGGATATGTGGCTTGGTCTTAGTTTGTAGCCGAACTTTACGACTGCTTTGGCATTGATACACACTCCCTGGGTCATTTGACCAAGTTGAAACAATCAGGTATTGTGGAATAGTTTATCGTTGCATTTGAGAAATTATATTTCTGAAAAGAGAGCATGTTTGATACATTTTTCTGATAATGCTTTATCAGTGGCCTCAGGGATGAAATTTGAGCCCAATTCCTCATGAATCGCCCCTAGACTTCGTTGGAAGCTACTCAATGTGCCAAGGAATCCCAACAAGTTTTTTTTCCCCAACACCGCAAACCTTCTTTCCCTCTATTCCCTTGACCTCCCACTCTTGCCCCTCATCCCACCCCTCCCAATATTTAAAAATTAACCAGGGCATAAATGGTTGAACACCAACTCAAGGGTCTTTGCTATAATTGTGATAAAAAAAAAATCCAAGGCACAAGTGTAAGGAATATAAGTTGTTCATGGCCATCTCTGAGGACATTGTTGGTGAAGAAGTCAATGCTTCTCATGCAATAGATCTACCTAAACCAACTCTTGTCACTCCACCCTCTAATCCACCAGAATTAGAACCAATCATTTCATTGAATGCACTCACTGGCTTCTCTGCTCCCCAAATCCTCAAGCTAATTGGCTATATGAAAAATTGAAAGGTCATAATCCTAATTGATAGTTGTGGTAGCACTCATTATTTCATTCATCGTTGTATTTCTCAAGAAACCCATTTATATATCCATGTAGTCAACAATTTTCAAATCATTATTTCCAATGGAGGTTCCAAGAAATGTAGGGGGCGTTGTGAAAATGTGCATCTCCAAATTGGACAACACAACCTGAAATATCATATGTTCGTTATCGACATGGGTGGTTGTCACATTGTGTTAGGTATAGAATGGTTACACACTCTCAATCCCATTATCATGGATTTTAAGGAATTGATCATGCATTTTCAACATGACGGCCAACCGTATAAGTTCTAAGGCATTACAACAGGCTCCCCTTAGATCAACAGTTGCCATCAAATGGAAAATCTCCTCAGAAATGGTCATTTGGGAATTATTTCCCAACTCAATTCCATCCAAGTATTTGAGACACCATATGTGCATCCTGACCTCCAACATATACTCTCCAAACACCAAACTATTTTTTCCACTCCCCGTATCCTTCCCTCTTCCCGTGATTTTCATGATCATTCCATTCCTCTAGTTCCGGGAAATGTTCCTCCCAATGTCCACTCATATTATCATCCTTTTTCCCAGAAGAATGAAATTGAGAAAAAATTTCAAGAATTTCTCGATGCGGGTGTCATATGCCATAGTACCAACCCCTATTCTTCTCCTATGGTCATGGTACTCAAGAAACAAGGCATGTGGCACATGTACCCTGAATTTCGTGCTCTCAAGAAACTCACCATCAAAGACAAGGTTCTCGTTCCTATCATTGATGATATATTAGATGAATTGAGTGGTGGTTAATACTTTACTAAACTTAATATTTGTTCTGGTTACCACCAAATATGTATGAAAGAGGATGGCATTCCCAACATGAAATTTTGAACTCATGAGGGTCACTATGAGTTCTTGGTCATGCCCTTTGGCATGTGTAATTCCCCCTCCACTTTGCAAAGTCTCATGAATCATGTCTTCCATCCTTTATCCATCATTTTGTCTTAGTTTTCTTTGATGATATTCTCATCTATAGTAAAACATGGACAACCCATCTTTCCCATGTGGATCAAGTTCTCCATCTCCTTTCTCGGCACCAACTTTTCCTCAAACACTCTAAATGTGCCTTTGGCACCTCAGAAGTGAAGTATTTGGGTCATATTGTCAAAAAGGATGGTGTAAGGGTGGATCCTAAGAAAACTGAATCTATGCAGGATTGGCCTCACCCCAAAACTCTCAATAGATTGCGTGGTTTTCTAGGTTTTTTGGGTTATTATCACAAACTTGTTAAGAATTATGGCAAAATTGCAACACCTCTCACTACTCTACTTAACAATAGTGATTTCAATTGGACTCCTGTCATAGATAAATCATTTCATGCTTTGAAAGGGGATATGTGCACAAATCCTATATTGGCCCTTCCGGACTTCAAAAATACTTTTGTCTTGAAATGTGATGCTTCCAGGAAAGGAATTGGCGTAGTTCTCATGCAAGAAGGACGGCACTAAAAAAAATAAATTGGAGCGCCATTTGGGAAAATCAATCTATGAAAAGGAAATATGGTCTATTCTACATGTCATGGATCTCTCACGTCCTTATCTATTAGGCCAACGCTTCCGAATTAAAACAGATCATCAGAGCCTCAAGCATTTTTTGGAACAACGATTTTCCTCCCCATAGCAAAAAAAATGGGTGACCAAGATATTTGAATATGATTATGAGATAATTTACAAGAAGGGAAAATAAAATGTGGTTGCTAACAATATTCCTAGAAGTATGAATACGAAGGGTCCCTTTTCTCTCTCCTTCATTGTACCAGATTGGCTCCAAGTTGTTCACCGGGAATGGCTACAAGACCCAAAAAATTTTGGCCTTATCCAACAATTGCAATACAATTCTCTAGTTTCTCCAGGGTACTCTTGGCACAATAATGAGCTTTGATACAAAGGAAATATGTATCTAAGAAAGCAGTCGAAACTTAAATCTATTGTGCTTTCGGAGCTTCATGCTTCCCCCATAGCTGGGCATTCCAGGTTCACCAAAACCTATGAAAGGGTCAAATGTTCTTTTTTTTGTGACGATATGACATAGGACATCCACACCTTTGTGGTTGAATGTGATTTATGTCAATGTAATAAGGGAGAAACAGTCAATACCCCGAGCACACTACAACCGCTCTCAATTCCTTCGACTAATTGGTAGGATATTTCTATGTACTTCATTGTTGACTTACCTAAATCGAGCAATAAATCAGTCATCATGGTGGAAGTTGATCATATTTCCAAATATGCTCATTTATGTGCTCTCCAACACCCATTCATAACATCCATAGTGGATCAAATTTTTATGGATAATATCTTCAAGCTTCATGGAATGCCTCATTCTATTATCTCTGACTGAGATCCCACTTCTACCAGCAATTTTGGCAAGAATTGTTCTGTCTCTGGGGCATCGAATTACATCTCAACACCACCTATCATCCCCATAGTGATGGACAAATTCAAGTTGTCAAAAAGTGTTTGGAAACCTTTTTGAGGTGTTTTGCATCCGAATGATAGAATTAGTGGGCTCAATGGTTACCCCTCATGGAATAGTAGTACAACCCACCTTACCATACAATGACTCACATGACTCCTTTTGAAGCAGTATATGGACAACAAACACCATCAATTCTCTCCTACATGCCAAGTGTTAGCACTGAAAGTTACACTTTGAATGCTATAGTGAAAGCTCAGTACCCATCAATAGGTTTATGAGATAAGTCTTAAAATGTGGTGTCAAATGGATAAAACTCAGTTCAACAATGTCAAAACATATGAAATTCTAGATGAAATGCATCAGCCAAAGAGGTTTTGTTTAAATTAGGTCAAGGTTTTGAGGATTAGTGTGGATAGAAGGAAGACTTAGTAAGAAAAATGAAGTGAGTCTACCACTAGCATCAGACTTTAGCAGTAGACAAAGGAGAGAAAATCTTAAGATACAAGAGCTTCTTAAATCCAAGCTAAAAAACTCTAAGAAAGTTATAAGAGAATTACAATCAAACATCCATTGCAATACAACTACAAAATATAATTTGAATCATTCAATGATAGTAAAAATTCAGAGTGTGAGAGAGATAAGATGGCAAGAGAGAAAATTGAATTCCATTAAACAAAATTTCATCAAGTCTGATACATCAAACCAGAGTAGGCTTTATTACATTAATATCACCAAAAGATTCTTTTACATCAACCATTTGAACCTACAAAATGTCTTCTAATGCTGATTTTATAGCCTAGATAGGGAAAAATAGAATACAATGTGAGTTCATACTCTAACATAGGATTATTTCATCTTAAACTTAGGTAATTACACCTGTACAAAATGGAACTAACAAACTACTATAAAAAAGGCTAATGTTGGTAACTATCCTCACACCTTAATCTTGCATAATGAGGTGTCCTTTCAGTGCATTACCTTTGTTTCCAGGTATCCTCCAGCTTTAAACTGACCTCCAAACAGTTGTATCATGCTCCCCTAGCCATTTGGTGACCGTTGATCCTATTGAAACCATCAAAATAGAGTTTGCAATGAATCATGTAGTGTTGACTGTATTGGCCAGTTCACAGTGAAGTTTGCAGCGTTTGACTATATAAACTAGTTCGCAGTGCCAGGCGTTGCAAACTATCATGTAGATGCCCAATTAGTCTAGTTTAAGCACCAAAACACCCAAAAACTTTCTCCAGAGTTAGGTATTCCCATAGAAGCCTCATAATGTGGTGTATAAGTGAAAAACTCAGTTATAGAAACACAATTCCTCAAAAATATTCAAAAATGAAAGGATAAGAACTTCCAAAACTGAGATTCTTTAAGACATTTCACTTCACTTCCTGAATCTAGTACTCCTTCTGGTGGCATCTTGGGCCAACACATGCAAATTTATTTTGGCTAACTCTTCCTTGAAAGGATGTAGCTCCATATTTAACCCCTTGATCTGACCTCGACAAGATAAATTATGTATGTACAGGCTTTTAAGATGCATGTGGAGAGGTCTAAATCTCTTAGCAATGAACTTGGAATGTACGAGATTCTCACGATACATATCTACGAGGTCTCTTAACTTCTTCTTTCCAACTAACTCTCCCTTTTAAATTTAGCAATTTTAACTCTGGCTTCTCTAAGTTGTCTGATCAACCTTTTAAAAGTAGTGTTCTCTGGAGGGGTGGTTATGACTATCACCTCCATGTGTTTTTCAATAGCCACAGTTTTACCTTTTCTCTTAATGGGAGCTTCCACTACATTCTCTTTTTCAATAATTTCTTTCTTTGTTGATGACCTAGTGAAAGTCCTCCTAACTTTAGTTTCAACTGCAATAGATGGTGATGAGAAAAGTAACCTCCTTCCCTTTGTGCATGTGCCTCTAGCTGATGGAATTTTTGCTAATTCTGGAGCTGGTTGGGGTGAAACTTCCCTTTATGGAGAAAATTCTCCTCCTTATTTTTCATTAGGAGCCTCATCATTTTTAGCAATGTCTTTTCTCTTCCTCTTCCTACGTGTCTCTATGTGAACAGTGTTGTCGGCCTAAAGAGGACTTTTCGCTTTAGATTGTGGAGTAGGAACAATAATTGCAAATGTGCAGAGGCAACAAACTGATCCCAGTTAATGTTTTTCTTCTTCAACTCCTCCATCACAAGCATTTTAATCATCCGTGAGTGAAAAACACTTGTATCAACTTCCTTGGACTTATCTTGGACCATGTCAGCCATTTTCCCAATGCTTCTAAACAAATAGAAAGGGATATTCATGAGGTATTTTTCTGTGAAGTGCAACAAAAATATAATGTGGTACTAATAAATCATATTGAACCTACCCTTATAGGTGAAATATATCTGTATCACCCTTATCATCTTATCAAATCCTTCAACCATGTGGCTCCTAGGTACTCCCTTTGATAGGTTATCTCCCTGACATTCTGGTTTAAGGAATTCTTTAGAGAAGGTTGCATTTAGATTCATGGACTTAAACCATATTTCACCATTGTTTGGTATCTCATTAGTTTCTTCTATGGTTTCTTCGAATACCTCAAGTTCAAGAGTCCCCACCTTAGTTTTGGTTCCATCAAAATTCAAGGAAAATTTTCTAGCTACCTCAAGGTGCCCCCTCTGCATCTTCTGACAGAAATTGAAACATCCCACTCTTTGGAAGACCTCCCTGATCATAGGTTCAACAACAAACAATTGCATGTCATAGGTTTCAGTCCTCATTATGCCCCCACCCTTGTGAGCCTTATTATATTGTGGAGTAACCATTGATGTTATAGGAAGAAAACTAAAACAACAATTTGAGTGATGTAAGAGGCAAAACAGAAAGACAGAGGTCATAGGGTTTCGATGGATAATCTTTTTCAAATATGGTTTTTGTCTAAGTTTTTAATGTTCTTCATCCTATTTAGCCTCCGGTATTATGAAAGGAAAGTTGATAGTCAAGAAATGAAGGAAGACTACACAGAAAAATAGAGATGCAAGGAGAAAGTTGTTGCAAAAAAAATTTGTTTAACACTTCACCAACATTTTGCAAAACTCATTTAACTTTATCAACAAAAGACCTTTTTTTTTTAATTTCCAAAGTATCTAGACTTGAATCGGAATGGAAATCTTGATGATAACTAGATGGTACAGGTTCTAAGGTAGGTAAATAACAGTGTTAATTTTCTACACAGGGTTTGTAGCGCCAAAATAGGGGATTCACAACAGAATTCACAGCATAAGCAACAAAAGCCAAATAAGGGATAGGAAAGGTGAACGCATAGCAAGGTTTTCTTAATCTTTAGTAAAAGAGGCTGAGAGCTCTGTAATTGGCTAAGAATTTAGATAGCATAGGTAAGAGGGACATTGGGCAGCATGGACTACTAGTTCACAGCGCCTAGGAGAAGCAATGATAGAAAACAACCTTTATTGTCCTTCAACAGAGCTTAAAATGCTCATGGAGTACCTAGAGGTTGAGACTTGAAAATTGATATGCTTGAGCTTGGATGAATCCACCTACAGCTAGTTTAACCTCCAACTCACTTTCGTCGGCCAGTTCGCAGCAATTTCTGTAGCGCCTATCTAAAAACGCCATTTTTTGCAGCATCGATCTAGGAGTAATTTGAAATCTTGGAAAAACAATTAGAAAATATTTAAATGATGAAATACCAAATTATTTACTTAAAAACATGAGTGTTGAAAACAAGGATATCGGCTGAAAAAGAATCATAAGTGCAATTATGGTGATGAGAGAAATATGTACTTGAGATGCATTGTGAAATGTATGATGAGATGGTAGCGTACAAAAAAAACCTAATTTGACCTTCTAACAGGTAGAGGGACAAAGTGGAGGGGTTTTAATACATCGTGGAAGTGGTGACATGTCAGGGTGGTGATGGAGGCATAAGGAAAATGGCTTGTCTAATCTTGTCACAAAGATGAAGATATAAACCAAGTGTTTGGGCCAACATTAACACTAAATTTATTTAAGCTAAAACCTAAAAGACTATAAGGAAGAGGACAAAAGTAAAAAGTAAACAACACTAAAGATAAAAAATCAAAAACCTAAGGTTGAATTGACCCAATCAATTCCATGTGATAACACCAGGTGTATTGAAGGTTCAGGAGGTTGACAATAATATTGCAGTTTTTGAGTCCATTCTCCACACCCTCAAAACAAATTTGGCCATGGATCAGAATTGCATGAAGCAACAAGTAGGTCAAGGTCGTTTCAAACGACAATTTGTTGAAGGGGACTAGGAGTTTCTTCATCTACAACCTTATAAGGATACTTTCAAAACATACCACTATCAGAAACTTTCTCCCAAATTTTATGGGCCTTATACAATTCTCAAGCAAGTGGTGCAGGTGGCTTACCAATTATCTTTTCTCAGACATTCTAAGCTCCATCCTATTTTTCATGTCTCATGCTTAAAGAAGGTTATTGGTACTAAGTGTCAAAATCAAACCAGTCTCCTTGAGTTGAATGAACAAGGTTCCATTAAATTGCAAACACAGGAAATCTTGGACCAACACGGGCATCATCTCCATCAACACACCATCAAGGAAGTGTTAGTGCAATGGAAAGATACAACTCCAGAAGATGCCACTTGGAATTTGACCACCATTCTGCAACAATTTCCTCATCTCAAGCCTTGAGTACATAGATAGAACAATATATTTCCATGTAATAAATGCCAACATTAGTTAATAAGGCCTATTTAATAAATTGGAATAAGTCAATGTAAGAAGACCTAATAGAAACTTTCGCTTCTAGAAGGATATTCTTATAGAATGATCTTTAGAAGATAGAATTAGTATAAATAATATTAGGAGTCATGAGAAGTTTTGCCAAGATAATTATTGTAATAGAGTGTTTCTCTACTGGAGGTTTCCCGCTCGAAGAGGCAAGTGAACATTGTTTCCTATCAATAAAGGTATTATTTTGGTGTTGTGGTTTCATATATTGTGTTGTTCCACTGTTATTCTCTGCAGTATTTTTGGTTTCTGTTATTATAATAGATCTAGTACCTTACATTGTAGCATACAAATACGTTATTTTTCATCCCATAATGGGTACCCACTTGAACCTAATTAAATTTATGATGCATCAGCCATCCCAATTCACCATTTAAAAATGGATATCTCCTCCAAAATAGGCCCAATATATTACAAATGCACGTTTGGGTAAAATATTATAATGTAGAAAAATAATTCAATCATAGACTAATTAAAATAATGGAAAATAAATTCCCTCCATCCCCCCACACATTGCATGCACAAATTATTCTCCTTATTCAAGAATATAGAATTAAATTTCAAAAATGGGAAATAGAGCTTATAAAATTATCCTTTAACAAAAGATGGCCCAAGAAACTTTTAAGGTATGGGAGTAAACCCAAATTTGAGGTTTAATTGTCTAAAACCCTTTTGGAATGGAGTGCCCTTGATTTAGGGGCTTTGCGGGAGATAAAATTTGACTTGATCAACTCCTTGATTCATGGGATGCTAATCTTTTGTTACTTGGACCACATGAGTGATCAAATACAATTTTATCACCCTTATTTTAGGGAGAGTTGGTTATTCACTCAAGGAGTTCCAAATGTATATACAGGAGAGTTTATTTTTTTGTATCCATGTATAAACCTTGAGTTTATCTCTTATTGATATATTATGATGATACATCGGTATTTTTAAATATCATTTTATATTATTGGAATCTTCTTCCTTATGTGGTATTTATGAAGTTCATATTAGAAGGTGCCAAAAATATAAGGTGGTATTAAAAATTCCAATATATCTTCATTATAAATCAATATGATAGAGCTACAAGTTTGATTGATGAATACAACAAATCATCTCTTATATTTATACCTTTGGACCCCTTTAGTGCATAATAAACTTTACATAAAACCAAGGATGATAAATACACACTTAATCACACAATTCATCCCAATAACAATAGTTCCTAACATCCCATGAATCAAGGAGTTGATTAAGTCAAATGTTATCACTCTTAAAGCCCCTAAATCAAGGGTGCTCCATTCAAAAGGGGTGTTACACAATTAACTCTCAAAGTCATTTTACACTCATACTCTAACATCCCATTTAAATGAAACTTATAGGGGCCAATAAAATTTACATCCCATTAGAAACTAGTTGAGTAAGATAAATTCACCACTCACCCCGAAAATGGGATATGAGGTCACAAAGGAAAAGAAACCAACTATATACTTATAGCTCACTTAAATCAATTCATAGTTCTCATGAATTAACTAATTATCTCACAAGAACACACTCCAAGAACCTCAGCCAACCATCAACCAACATTAAACTTTCTTCCCACTACCATACACATCATATCTTGGACCATTCCCTCTCTCCTATACATTCCCCCAAGAATTCACTACCATATTATGCTCTAGTGGATGAAAAAATATTCCAATTGTTGATTGCCTTTCAAGAATGCTTGATGGAGAAATACTTTGTCATCATATAATTCAATGACCAATAGTATCAAGTGGGTAATGGTTTCCTAACTCTTTTAGCATCCACAATCACATACAACCACCAATTTGGCTTCCAATAGTCACAAATCCTTCTTCCTATTTTTGGTTCTTCATATTATACTAAGAAGAATGTAGTGTGGAAAAAAAAAGATCATGATGATTGTGGTAATAATGAATGAAATACCATGAGGTAGGAGAATTGAATTAAGGAATTTAACATCTTCCCCAATTGTTGTAATTCTTCTTACAATGACCATTCCACGTGCTCTGTATTGATTTGAGTAGAGTTTCCTTCACCCACCTATTGACGAATCTGAATGTCCTATCAAGCATATGAGGGAGAAAGCCCGATGGAAGGTCCCAATCAGACCTACTATTGTTTGGTGTAGTGTTTCATGTGAGTATATGGGCCTTGATTCCACTCAGAATCAAAATAAATAAAAGGGGAAAGACATCAAACTGCCCCCCAAAGAGTTCTATTTAATCCCAATGTCAATAAAACTAAAAGAAAACTAATCTAATACTAACCAATTCTAATATATCCTAGGATAAAAACTAAAATAATGAGTAGAGATGATCCAGGAGGCTCGGGATATGATCCAGGAATTCTAGAAATGTTTCAGGAGACTTAGAATGGTCCAAGAGGACAGAAAAGGGTAAAAAACAAATTCTCGAAATCTGGCCAAACTAGTGCCAAGTTGAAGAGCTCATCGTAAAATTACCAATAGTGTAAGCATCTCCTCAAATGGAGCTAGAATGAAGAATATATGGCCAGTAAAATTTGTGTTCAACCTATTCAAAGTCAATAAGGTGACATCAGCATTTGTACTAATGATGCCAACATGCCACGTGGCACCATCAGGTGTTGATGCGTGGTAGTCAGATTTGGACGTTTTGGAGGCCACGTGGTCCAATTGGCATGTGGCACGTGGTACCTCCAAGTAATTCCACATGGCACCATGGAGGAGTTTCCATGTGGCAGGGTGGCAGGTGGACAAGTGTCCCCTTGATAGGATGACACGTGGCCTCCACATAGCAGAGAGTCAGTAATGACTAGATAGGGTTCGACCTATTGTAGGGTGCCACATGGCCCAATCGTGGGGCACCACGTGGTATCCCAAAAATTCCCAATGAGGGATAGGTAAAAAAAAATTCAAATTAAATATGGTCGGCCCCTGACCGGTTGATAACGAATACGGTGGCCAAACCTGGTAGTTATAACAACCCCATTTTCTGGCCAAAATTCAACCGATGATTCCCCAAATATTGACGCATCCATTATAAAAAGTCGAGAAAACTAGAATCCAGTGAAGGTTCGACCATCATACTCCACCTCACCCAATAGGGTACTAAATGCAGGTCATACCCCAACTTTTCCATGCTACCATCCCATCAAGTCTAGCACCAAAACTATAGTCGAGGGGGATTTTCGTTGGAGGAATATATATGTGGTCAACGGTTCAATATTTATGGTAAATATTGGTTGGGGTATATGGTTAATATACCATATATATTTAATATATGGTAAATCATGTAACAAGTGGGTTAAAAAAAGGAGGTCTTCGGGGTTGAACCTCGGACCATCCCCAAACCAACTCCAAACTTAGAACCACCTCTAATCGTTGGTCCAACGGCTCACAATGTATTATTCCCTCGTGCACTTAATTTTAAACCAAGCTTATTCCAGATCTTGGGTGGAGATAAGAATGTACCTAGACCGTATGACGACATGGAGAACAAGGCAAAATTATTGTGTAATGACTGTAGGTACAAGCACATATTACAAGGCGAAGAGCCCAGGAGGCCCTAGGATGGACATTGTCCGTTTTTGACGTGTAAATAGTTGATTTTGAACATTTTCACGCCATGATCACAATGGTGCACTCCATTTCTACATCAGAGCTTTAGATCAATAGGATTATTCCAAAAAATCCCAATGTAAGCATTGTCTTTATGATGCTATTTTATTTATGAGATGTTGTAGCAATTGTATGCTTGTTATAGACTTCAAAGAGCATGGAGAGCTGCAACATGGAAGAAAAATTCATTTTAATGCAGTAAACCTCATCTCTTCACCCTTGCATGTAAACCGAGGATTTTCAGTGCAGGAGAGACAATTTTTGCACTTAGTAGGAAGGTAGCCAATATTACAGTCAAAAGTCTCAAAATTTTGAGACGTGTGATGCTTTTGTTTGTGCTTGGATCTAATTAGCAGATCCAAAGATGATCATGGATTCATATTGATTTGAGCCCAGGGTGATATTGTTACTAATTCTTCTTTGGTATTATGTCACTCCTTTAAGGGTCAATTTTAAGATCATTGTATTGAAATGATTGCATTAAAAAGGTGACATTGAAGTTTTTATAGGCTTGAATCTAAATTGAATTAAAACTTGGATAATCAACTTATTAGATCTCATGTATCATCACTTAAATACTCCAATACTTAACTTGCAAAAATATAGGAAAGCATCATGAATATGAAATGAACAAGCACACCGAGAGACAAGAAATCACATAAAAGAGACAAGAAGTCATGGCATGATAACGAAGTTCACCCTAGATGGCCTACGTCTTCAGGATTTTCTCAAATGCTTAGCCTCTTTATTTTCTCTTTAAAAAGATGCTTCTCCTTTACAACTAAAAGGGTTGCAGTCCCACTCTCGGTGACAACATCGAAGAGGGTGTTCTTATGCATAAAGAATAGTTTCTCATGATGTATGGAAAAATATCTCATGAACATGAGGCACTCTCCATGGACCATCAATGGGTAAAATTCTCACAAACTTGTGGCAGAAGAATGAAGACTCCCATCAATATGAATCCATGATCATATTTGGATCTGTAGATCAAATCCAAGAACAAACACAATCATCACATATGTCTCTAAATTTCAAGACTTTTGACTGTAATATACCTTTCGACTAAGTGCCAAAACCGTTTCTCCTACACTGAACAACCTTGGTTTATGTGCAAGGGTGAAGAGATGAGGTTTCCTACATTAAAATGAGTTTTGATTCCATGTTTCATCTCTCCATGCTATTTGAAACCTATAGAAAGCATACAGTTTCTGCAACATCTCATAAATAAAATAACATCATAAAGACCATGTGTACATTGGGCTTTTCTGAAATAAGCATGTTGATCTGAATCTCTTCTTCATTAACTTTAAGCTGATTCATGTAGTATTTTTTTCAAATACCCAAAAAGGGAAATTAGCATCAATGAAGAAAGGAACTAAACATGGATCATTTATTTCCATTCCATTCGGACACATTTAGGGAAGAATATTGAGTGTCCCAGACCAGAATGGAGGTAAATGATCCATGTTTAGTTCCTTTATTCATTGATTCTTAAATCCATTTTTTAGTCTTTGAACAACATACTACAGGAAGCGACTTAAATTTGATGAAGAAGATGGGATATAAAGGAGGAGGCCTTGTAGCCAATGACCAAGGCATTTTGGATCCCATCGAGGTGGAGGAATGGCCTCAATATATCAGGATAGACTATGTCCAAGAAGAGGTTGGAGAATGCTCCAAAACCAAAGAGGAAGAAAAATACAAGACCCCAGAAAAACGTGGGACTTCATGTGATGAAATTGAATCAGTGCAAGCTGAGAGAACATCATTTCGTGATCGTGATTGCAAGTCATCTCCAAGGGGGGATGAGTACTCCAAAGGAAGAGTTAAGGCTAGCTCTCCTCACTAGTCCAACACCAAAGACAACCCATCAAGGTATAAGAAGTCTCAGTATTCTAATTTTCCATTTGATTATAAACAAATTGATATTGTAAAACAAAGCTTATGGCATAGGAAACCATGCACATTTTGTGGTATGAATAACCATGTTGTTTCCCGGTATTGGAAAATAAAATATTTGTACAGGAAGGTCATGGTGACTAGAAAGAAGCCAAGGCTTGAAGACTCTTCTCCACATGAGGAGAAAAGTAAGGGAAAGGAAACACTGAAGAGGAAAAACTATTGCAACCATTGCGACAAAGGTGGACACCATGAAGCCACCTATTGGACCCTCCCCCTAGAGCTACATTCCAAGAAAGACAAGAAGGTTAGGCCAACACTAGTGAAGGAATTAGCTGACGAAGAAACTCAAAAGGGAATCCAGCCATCATAAGGAAGACAACTATCAGAAGAAGGCCAGCTACTAGAAAAGGGATAGCTCAAGGAGAAGGACCCATTCATCTTAATGACTGAAAGGATGGAAAAATTATTTGAGTTAGTTTATAGAGGCCATTATTGTAAATCAATTGTTTCTTATAAGACCCCATAGAAGGGCACTTTTGTAAAAGTGATGACTTGTATAACATCACTTCTTTTATGCAACATGATGATATGTTTAGGCCTTGTGAGGTAGCATTGGTTTTGGGATTCTAATGTAATTCCAAGAGACATTTTCTAATCTCATAATGTAATAATTTTGGGGTCCAAAAGTCCTTTTAGTGAGAAGATATGATCCAGAAGGCTCGGGATATGATCTAGGAAGCCCAAGAATGTTTTGGGAGACTCATAATGGTCCAAGAGAATAGAAAAGGGTCAAAAATCAAAGTTCTCAGAATCCATTCAAACCATAACCAAGTCAAAGATCTCTTCGTAAACTTTCCATCGGCATAAGAGACTCATCAAACATAGCTAGAAAGAAGAATATATGGCCAGTCAAAGTTGTGGTCAACCCATTCAAAGTCAATAGGGTGACATCAACATTTTTACAACTGAACGTATATGGTGACGTCAGTATTCGTACTGATGACATCATCATACCACGTGGCACCACCAGGTGCTGAAACATGGCAGTCGGATTTGGAATTTTTGGAGGCCACATGGTTCAATTGGCATGTGCCATGTGTCTCCCCCAAGTGATGCCACGTGGCACCACCTAGGAGCTACCACATAGAAACACAATAGGTAGACAAGTGGCCCCTTGATAGGGTGACACGTGGCCTCCACATGGAATATATTTCGTGATGACTTGACAAGGTTTGACCTATGGTAGGGTGTCACATGGCAGCTCTGAAATGCCCAATGAGGGATAGATAACAAAAATTTGAAATTAAATAGGGTCGGCCCTAGACTGTTTGGTGACGAGTCCAACGACCGGACCGACCGGTGGCCAAACCCAGTAGTTATAACAGACCCATTTTCTGACCAAAATCTGGTCAAAGATTTCCCAAATATTGGTGCATCCATTATAAAAATGCAACAAGACAAGAATATGACAAAGGTTCGGCCATAATAATCCATGTCACTCAAAATGGTACTAAATGTGGGTCATACCCTGGATTTTTTGTGCTACCATCCCATCAAGTCTGGCTCCAAAACGATAGTCGTGGGGTATTTTCATTGGAGGAATATATATGTGGTCAATGGTTCAGTATTTATGGTAGATATTAGTTGGGGTATATGGTTAATATACCAAATATATTTTTTATATGGTAAAGCATGTAACAAGTGAGTTAAAAAAAGGAGGTCTGTGGGGTTGAACCCCAAACCAACCCCAAACTTAGAACTATCGCAAATTGTTAGGCGAACGAACCACATTGTATTATTCAGTCACACACTTAATTTTAAACCAATCTTATTCCAGAGCTTGGAGGGAGATAAGCGCATGCCTAGACAGTATGACAACACTGGGAACGAGGTAGAAGTATTGTGTAATGAATGCAGTTCCAAACATGCATTACGAGGTGAAGAGCCCAAGAGGCCTTGGGATGGACAGTGTCATTTTTTAACGTGTAAATATTTGATTTTGCACATTTTCTCACCACGGTCGCAACGGTTTGATTCATTTATGCATCATAGATTTACATCAGTATAATTATTCCATAAAATCCCAATTTAAGCATGGTTTTTAAGATGTTATTTTATTTATGAGATGTTGCAACAATTGTATTCTTGTTATAGGTTTCAAAGAGCATGGAGAGCTGCAACATGGAAGAAAAACTCATTTTAATGTAGGAAACTTCATCTCTTCACCCTTGGATGTAAATCGAGGTTGTTCATTGCAGGAGAGACATTTTTGCCATTAAGTCAGAAGGTAACCAATATTATAGTCAAAAGTATCAAAATTTAGAGACATGTGTGATGATTGTGTTTTTTCTTGTATCTGATCATTAGATCCAAATATGATCATGGATTCATATTGATGGGGGTCTTCATTCTTCTGCCACATTTTTTTGAGAATTTTACCCATGAATGGTCCATGGAGAGTGCCTTATGTTCATGAGATATTTTTCCATACATTATGATAAATTGTTCTTTATACATAAGAACAACCTCTTCGATGCTTTCGCCAGGAGTGGGACTATAGCCCTTTCAATTGTAAAGGAGAAACAACTTTTTAAAGAGGAAATAAAGTGACTAAGTGGTTGAGAAAATCCCGGAGACATAGCCCATCTAGGGAAAACTTTGTTATCACATGATGACTTCTTGTCTATTTTATGTGATTGCTTGTCTTTCATTGTGCTTGTTCATTTCATATTAATGATGATTTCCTTTATTTCAACAAATTAAGTATTGGAAGCTTTAAGTGATGATACATGAGATGTAATAAGTTTATTATCCAAGTTTTAATTCAATTTGGATTCAAGCCTATAAAAACTTCAATGTCATCGTTTTAATGCAATAAGTTCAATAAAACAATATTAAAATTGACCCTTCAAGGAGTGACATAAGACAAAAGAAGAATTGGTAACAGTATCACCCTGGGCTCAAACCAGAAAAATGTAACACCATCATAACCATAAATAATTATTGTATTCTAATGATATATGAAAACAATAATGCTACATATATACAGACAAATAGTTGAACAATACATCTATAACATAATTTATGTACCCACAACGAAACATGCGACAACATAAGCAAAGAGAAAAGAGTGTAGAAATAGTTCATACAACATAATCCTATATACTCAGCCAAAAGATAAATGCATAAAGAATAGTGTCTACTAAATCCATCAAAGCCACAAATTTCTGAATTTCCTCTTGATCTTTATTACTTAGAAGTAAAAGTAAAATCCTATGTTACAAAGGGCCCTTTCTTAGTCTTACCTTTTCTCCAAATCCTACACCAAAAGTGTTGGACAGTTGGTTTGGATAGTTGGTTGTCATTGATGTCAACCCTTGGAGAAGTTTGGAAGCCCTAGATATGTTCTTGAGATTGATGGTGAGTTATTTGTCAATGAGTAGTGGATCGATTTCAACTGATGTGATGGGTGTATTTGGAGAAGTCTCCAAAATGGTCCCCTTATGGTGTAGCTCTGAGCATGGCCCTCATGGGAAGACACTTTGAAGAAGTCTACAAGAAAACCATAAGTATGGTTAAGGATCCCGTAGTTGATCATCAAATTAGTTCACTAAGGACAGAGTAAAATAAGGTAACTCACTCATGGATGGATAGTCCTCATCATGCTATTTCCAATGATAGGTGGTACGTTATGGAGTTCCTTGCGATTGAGGAGATATTCCCTCTTGAAGATGGAAGCCCCGAAGTATGGTTAAGAATCCCCAAAGTATAGTTAAGAATCCCATAAATGGTTACAAAAATAAGTTATTAGTTGATCCAAAAATGAGGAAAAAGGGTAAAACAGTTGTAAACTAGAAGTTACAAGTCGTCCCTAAAGTTAAGTAAATAAGTCACCTAGAAAAGTATAAATACACATCAAGAGCCTCTCATTTCACACACACATTCTATTGAATATCTTATGTTTGAGTAATTTATTCTTATCTTAGGTAACCAAGAATATATGAGGTGAATTTCAGAGGGAAGATGAAGTAAAGAAGGGATAAATTCCAAGGGAGGATGAAGTACTTTGAGGATGTGTTCTAAGGTGTGTTATTTACAGGTCATCTTGCCATTTTTTTCTAAAAAGTTTTTTATAGAATGATTCAGATAGTGAAACTTGGAGGAGGTTGAGATGAAAGGTCAAGGTACTTGTGGTAAACATTTAGCATCTAGGTCATATCATTTTATGATATACACTCTGTGGAAAATAAGGTTTTTGGCTAGTCCAGAAACTAGTCTCAAACAGGTGTTCTGGGTAAAAAAGCCATAACTTCTTCATAGATGATCCAAATTTAGTGATACTAAATGAATTCGATAGAGTAAATTCCTTCATATATCGTGTATCATTTTTAGATCTATATATCAAACATTATGTGCATGGAATTCTCTACAAGTTTTCTCTCTAGAATAAGTGAGAATTCAACAAGGTCTGTTATTTTTTCTATAACTCCTTTTATGGGATGTCACAAGAAGTGAAACTTAGAGGAATTTTAAATAAGATATTGAATAATATTGGGTACAATTTTCATACATTTATTCATTACAGGTACATATTTATGATTTTTTTAAGTTAGGTTTTGAGACCAATCCAAAAACTAGTCTCGTCAGACTAAAGTAAAGTTTGATGAAGATGATATTTTCTTATTGCTAAAGTTGAAGAAGGTTTGCAGGTATGTGATCACATACACCAGGTCTATTATAGAGTTACATGTATGTTTATATGCACTTTTTGAGGGTTACATGTTGATTATTTTATGGTGAATGCTTGAGGAAAGTATTTGGTATATTATTGAGGCATTGGCACATGCTTGATGCACATATTAGGTGCATGGTTGAGGCATATACTTGGCATATGATCTTGGTTGTTTGTTACTTTGTTTAGGTACATATTTGATGGTATTTTCTTGATATATCCAATGGCACATGGTGTATGTCACGATTGAGTCATAAGGTATATGGTTGAGATACATTGTTGGTACATGGTACAATACATGTGCTGATGTACATGGTTGATACATGGTCGATACATGGTATGGTAAAGTATTGGTACTTGGTATGGTGTTGATGTACATGGTTTATGGTTGAGGCATATGGTATAGGTTATGTTTCATGGTTGATGCAAAATTTGGCATAGGTGTTGGTGCATGGTTGATGTGTTGTTTGGTACATGTGTTGGTGCATGATTGATGCACTTGTTGTGGTACATGGTTGATGTTTGGTATGGTATAGGTTGATGGTTTCATACATGCTTCAGTACATGGTTGAGGAATATATATTGTGATTGTATGTTGGTGATCTTGGTACATTCTTGGTAGAGACATGTGTTAGTGATGTTGGAAATCTAGTAGAGAGGTGTTGATGCAGGAACATCATAGAAATCCAAAGCACACACCTATTCAAAGGAAAAGTTGAACGTGCATGATGTAAAAAGGACACCTTTTTATGAAAACATTTTGAATTTTGAAATCTGAAGCATTAATGTAATAGCTAGGAGAAGCGTACTTACATTTATGTCTTGGAGATATGAACAGATCTGGAGAAATTATTCTCATCTGTCATATGTAATAGGCATTTAAGTCTGTTAATGTAAAGTAGGTAGATATGAATGTTAGATTAGATAGTTTAGAAGTGTAGGAGGGAAAATGAATATAGACACCCTCATCCTTGTATCATAAGGAGACTATCATCATTCAGATTTGATAAGCTGTAGAGCTGTAGCAAAGAGTTGTAGAGAAGAACCCATGTATAGGAGCACTTGAGTTAATATATGAACTTTGACTCAATTTCATGGTGTTATGATGCTTACTATTTGCATTAGTTAAATGGTATGTTTACAGTGGTTTTGTTTCTCTGTTATTGATTTATCTCAATGATGTGTTGTGTGTATGATTTTATGTTGAGTGTATGAAGTCTGAGAGAAGAGAAGAATGAGTTTCAATTGTTTCTCTTCCTAAGAATGCCTGCAAGGAGTGCAGTGAATGTCTGCAAGGTGTGCGTTGACGAGGGTCTGAGTTTTATCTCAGAAATCTTAGGAGAGATATCATTGTTCTCATAACCAGCAGAAGTGCAGGTGATGCATAGAGCCATGCAAGGTGTGTGCAGGCTAGTTGAAGCCTTAAAACTTATCGACTAAGGTGAAGGTTGAAGGACTACTGTTGCAAAGAGTACACAGGGTCAAAGACTCAAATAACCAGAGGTTATTTGAAAGTTGCAGCAAGGAGTGCGAGCAGGATTCCTTTTGGAGGCTTGGGTTTGCAAGTGAGAAATCAGGAGGGATAACACCTTTGAATTGTTCAAAGGGAGGTGGAGATTGAAATCATCTCATAGAAGTCAAGTTTAGGTGTAAGGACGCCAAGTCATTTTGGCCAGAGATCCTTGAAGAAGAGTGAATGAATGGTGAACTTCTTCGTGGAAGAAGTGCCGAAAATCTCGTGCACCGTTGGATCTCGCAGATCTGTGAGAAGGCTAAGGCTGAGTGTCTTTTAGCGTTCAGGAGCTCAGGAGGAGTAGCGATCGTTGGATGAGAAGCAACAGGAGCTGTTGATTCCCCTTTGGAGTGGAATTTCAGCATTTTGGCATTTTGGGGTTTGGCATTTCAGAAATTTCAATGACAGGGAGTCGGGGCACTTTACATTGAAAACCCCGAAGTCGTGAAACACGACATATCTTTGGACTGGAATTTCATCATTCTGGCATTTCGAGGTCCGGGAAGTAGAGGCGACAAGTGATTTTGCAGTCGAGGGTTTCAAACTCCTGATTCACGAAATCCTGAAAAGATCGGAGCCGTTAGGTCTATTTCAGAGTTCGGGGAATGGAGTGACTAGTGGTTGGGGTCACTGCATTTCAAACTCCCAGTTACCGAAATCCCGATACATCCAGGGACCATTGGATCGAGGGAGGATTATATTCGTCGACCTCGCCAAAGGAGAAATTTTAAAATCTGGGGAATCATAGGGGCAGAGGAAGGACTGTTGGTTGTTCGCTCAAGTCCCGAAAAGATGAAACTAGAGGGTAACAGGTGGCATATGCTTGACGCATTGGAGGATTCAACCGTCGTTGACATTTCAGGTTTCAGTGATTGCAAAGAGTTGTGGCATTGCATCGGGAACCTCCAACTCACAGAGCCCAAAATATTTTGAGGCTTAAACAAAGGCTTTAATTAACTCTTTGCATGGTTTTGAAAAGATCCTGCACTGATCTCGGCCCTAGGGCAGGGGGATCTACGCCAGTTGTGGTGTCAGAGCACAGAACAAATTATTTGCTTTATATAGCAGAGAGGAAAGAGGAAAATTTTTCAGCCGTGTCGCCGAGAAGAAGTGTAGCAGAGAAGACTTCATGTGAAGAGCCAACCACTGGAGCAGCTGGACGAGGTAATTGAAGAAATCAGAAGGCTGATGTTGAGTTTAGAACAAAGAGGAGCACCGGCAACTTCTTTTGAACTAAAGACAACTTCAGTTCCTTGATCACACATTTGACTTACACTTAACAAGTTATGCTTTAATCCATTTGCATACATGACTTCATTAGCTTTCACATTTTCTTTTAGAAGAGCATACCCTTTTCCCTTAATAACCGCAGGAGTATCATTTCCAAATGTAACCTTCTTTTCTTTTTCTAGAGTACTATATGCAAGAAGTTTGTCTTTGTCACCT
>ML781685.1:289410-310082 GCA_009831015.1 Picea engelmannii | reverse complement strand
ACCAAAGTAGATTCGGTTATTGTTTCTCCCAGATTTCTCATGTGATTTACAATATCATCAAGACGTAAAAAGAAATTGGCAATGCTTTCCTCATTATTCATTTTAAGATTCTCATATTGAATTCTGAGAGTTTGCAGTTTAGCTCTTTTTACCTTTGCATCACCTTCATAACTTAGAATGATTTTGTCCCATATGTCCTTTGCAGTATTCAGCAGCATGACTTTGACAAATTCTGATTCAGTTAGGCTTCCTAATAGAGCATTGACTGCTTTTGCATTTGTTTTGTAGGTTTTTCTTTCTGTTGGATCTGTTGGTACTGCAGATGGATATTGATATCCTCCTTCAACAATAGCCCATACATCTGCTCCTAAAGACTGAATATAAGATCTCATCCTTGTTTTCCAGAAGATTAAATTGTTTCCATTGAAGAGTGGAGGCCTGATAGATGTTATTCCGTCTTGATTGCTCATTTTGATTGATCTTCCTTCTAGTGGCTAAGCCTTTTCAGAAGGACCTGCTCTGATACCAATTGTTGAGAAATACTGAGAGGGGGGGGTGAATCAATATTTCAAGCAATCAGTTGATTTTCTCTTTTCTTTCACTGAAAACCTTAGGCTACTTTGTAGAGACTAGCTATTGTATAGTCTTAAGAAAACAAGAGTGCATTCAGAGATCTTATTATGAATTTCTTCATTCATCAGATGTCTATTAAGCAGTAATTTAGTGCAGTAAATAACAAATAAACCAACACACATGACTAAGTCACATGAACACCAGGATTTAAGGTGGAAACCCAAATCGGGAGAAAACCACCGCTGTTGTTGTCTCTGTCTTCAATGATTGTTATTAAGAAAACATTTTACAACATTGTACTAGTGCAGACTCATACTAGTACGCAGGCTTCTACCTGCAGAAGGCTACAACCTTCTCTCGTTTACCATCCTTTCCTGGAAGGGAGCTTCAACCCCCTAAAAATCACACCAGTTTCTACTGGTAGGGTGCTTCTAGTGAAGACTTTAACCCTCAGACATGTTTTTGATCACGTTTCATCAATTTTCACACTGGATCAGGGAGTTTCAACCCTTGTACATTTGTCAGCAAACATATTTTGCCCAAAACTTTAGAATATCAGCAATAACCCAGACTTCAATATGCATTCAACATCCTTCGTCAAAGATCCATGATTCGTTGTAGATTTGCCACCCAACTGCTACAATGAGGTTCCTCTCACTTTAAACTTTTCTGTCGCCTGCACAAATGACCTCAACGACCTGCAGATGTGCCTACTGTCAGAAAAATGGCCTCCATATCCTCCAAAAGGGACCCCTGCAACCTATCACCATCCTTACCATCCTACTTTGCTTCTTCGGATCACACGTAGAAAGGGCATCGACCCCTTCTTAAGCCCATGGGTCAAGGAACCGTTCAACGCTCATCGGGTCCCATATTTATTGCTCGGGGGAAATTGGGCTCCTTTTTAAAAAAAATGAATTAAACCTACACGCACCTTTTTTAAATCAGGTTTCGGCATTCCATACGCTGGCCCTCCTGAGCTTAGCTCTCGATCAACGTGACCGTCACACCATGACCACAACCTTACCCCATCGGGGCTATGGGGTTTGTGATGCCTCAATGCATACACCTGCGTGATTCTCGATCGTCCAAATCCCGACGCTCCTTTACGCTGACAGTTGTTCTCCACTACGTTGTTGTCCTCCTTCTCTGCTGTGTTGACAGTTGTTCCCCACTGATCGGGGTTTCACTAATCGTGATTTCACAATGCACAAATCCCTTGTCACCGGGATCTCCGATTTCTCGATGGACAAAGTGTCGACGGTGCCCGATCCTTTGCCACGCATCCTTCCATATGGACGGCTCTTGATCTTTTCGGGGTTTCAAGACCTGCAAGTCCCGATGCCTGGTGTCTCAGATCTCCGATACGCACGATCGTGTGACACGTGTCCTTCTTCAGACGGACAGCTCAGATTAAATCTCGGGATTTCGAGACTTTTGATGTCTCAACTTTCTTGTCCTCAGGAACTCCTGACACTCGTCCCACCGAATGGACGGTTCAGATCCTGCATCGGGGTTTCCTTAAGGGATTTCCCCGATCCTTCATTCATGGGAATATCGGTTTGTTGATTCCCGATACGCTGGTCCTCCGACAGGCCTTTGACCTACCACCTGTCCTCCAGGGTGGCCCACATGCTATCGGGAAATCGCATATCACGATTTCGCGATGTCTGATGCACTTGTTCACGGGACTTGCGAAACTTCGTTTCTCGATTCTCCGATGAAGCACCTACTACCTGTCCTCCAGGGTGGCCCACACGCTATCTGCCTTATCTTCCTTGCAGCTTCTACAAATCTGACGGCTGTCGGCGACCTTCTTCAGTGATCATACGCGCCCATCCAAAACTCAACCATACACTGATTTTCTTACATAAAACTCTACATAAAAACTCTTTTGCCTCAGCCTTTGCCATCAATGACAATATTTCCAACACCTTGAAGAAGAGTGAATGAACGGTGAACTTCTTCGTGGAAGAAGTGTCGAAAATCCCGTGGACCGTTGGATCTCACAGATCTGTGAGAAGGTTAAGGCTGAGTGTCTTTTAGCGTTTAGGAGCTCAGGAGGAGTAGTGATCATTGGATGAGAAGCAATAGGAGCCATTGATTCCCCTTTGGAGTGGAATATTTCCATTTCGGCATTTCGGGGTTTGGCATTTCGAAAATTTTGATGATAGGGAGCCAGTGCACTTTACATTGAAAACCCTGAAGTCGTGAAACACAATGTATCTTTGGAGTGGAATTTCGGCATTCTAGCATTTCAGGGTCCGAGAAGTAGAGGCGACAAGTGATTTTGGAGTCAAGGGTTTCAAACTCACGGTTCACGAAATCCCAAAAATATCAGAGCCGTTAGGTCTATTTCGGAGTTCAGGGAATGGAGTGACCAGTGGTTAGGGTCGCTGCATTTCAAACTCCCGGTTATCGAAATCCTGATATAGCCAAGGACCATTGGATCGAGGGAGGCTCATAGCCGTCAACCTCGCCAAAGGCGAAATTTTAGAATTCAGGGAATCATAGGGGTAGAGGAAGGATTGTTGGTTGTTTGCTTGAGTCCCAAAAAGTCAAAACTAGAGGGTAACAGGTGGCGCATTCTCAACACATTGGAGGAGTCAACCATCATTAACATTTTGGGTTTTGATGATTGCAAAGATTTGTGGCATTACGTCAAGAACCTCCAACTCGTGGAGCCCAAAATATTTTGGGGCTTAAACAAAGGTTTTAATTAACTCTTTGTGTGGTTTGGAAAAGATCCTGCATTGATCTCGGCCCGAGGGCAGGGGGGTCTGTGCTAGGTGTCCTTGGTATATGATCCATGTGAGAGGATCTAGTTGAGTATCAGTGATAGTGACAGGTTGGACAGGTTAACAGTGAAAAGTTGGATACAATGACAGATTAAGAGGTTACATGTTGATGTGACAATCGCAGTGAGAGTGGCAGAGACAGTGGTAGTGATTGTGGTAGTGACATTTGGTCTACACTTATATTTCAGGGAGGCAGGATGGGAAAAGGAAAGGGGGTTGTAGCCTCCTTCTGGTTGGAGATAGAGAATCAGTTAGTTGGAGCTTCCTTCAGGTTGGAGTGTGGGAATCAGGGAGTTGTAGTCTCCTTCTTCTCGGACCTATAGAATTCATGTATTTATAGCTTCCTTCATGTTGGAGCCTTACAATTAGGGGGTTGTAGCCTCCTTCTAGTTGGAGCCATAGAATTCAGGGAATTGTAGCTTTCTTCAGGTTGGATCCTATAAATAGGGGATTGTAGCCTCCTTCCAGTTTTTGCTAGAGAATTGGGAAGTTAGTTCTTCCAATGAATGTATTCTTTGATATATAATAAATCATTATGTGGTTTTCTCCCATTTGGGTTTCCACGTAAATTATGGTGTATTGTGTACTTGATGTGATTCTAATTATGTTTATATGCTCATGATATATTGATGAAATAATATTTATTAAGTTGAACTTTATATATTGTGGTTAAAAGCAGTAAAATTTCTCATACTAATTCACCCCCCCTTAGTATTCCAACAATTGGTATCAGAGAAGGTTCCTTTAGGAAATAGTTTACCACTGCAAGGAAGATCATGGAGATCAAGAATAATGCATACACATATAATGGAATACCATGGTTTGATGGTTAGATTGGTTATAACTATGAGATGTGGAATATCATAATGAAAACATTTTTACAGGCACATGGATATGATGTTTGGTACTCAGTTGTTACAGGATACACTAGCTCAAAGAAGCCAAAGACTACAACTAATAAATAATTGAAAAAGAAAAAGAAAATTGCAATGGATTTTATCATGGAAGGATTACTTGATCTAGTGAAAGTCAAAGTGGGACAATGTTCATCACCCTAAGAACTTTGGGATAAGATACATAATTTCTACTCAAATGAATCCCATTCTACCACAAATCTAGAGAAAATTAAAGAAAGTGTGGGTACAGAACAAAAAGAAAGATGCTCGTCATGTCAGACAGATTCAAAAGAAGAAGATTGTGAAGAAGGCATAGTAGAACTTGAAGCAAAATTAATCAGTGATTTAGACAAATTGACAAAAGAAAGGAAGAAGATAAAATCTCTTGAGGAACAATTAGTCAAGAAGAATTCTCAAGAAATTTATGAAGAATCCCAATAGGTCATCATGAAACTGAAAGCTCAGTTAGAAGAAGCCAAAGTGATTGAAGAAAATCTCACGAGTCAGTTGGATTAAAAGTAGTGTTTGGAAGCCAAAATGACAACACAAATAAAGGAAACAGAGAAGAGAGAGAATATTTTGGCAGATCATCTCAAGGAAATAAATGAGGATTTAAACCAACTTGAAGAAAAATTTGGTCAATAAGAAAGAAGACTTGAAGAATAAATAATCACATTGAAGACCAAACTTGAAGAAGCAAAGAGAACGGAATAATTCATGAAGATTCAAATGATGAAGAAAGAAGAAGAGGTTGAGAAACTTGAAGAAGAAGTTGTCACATTGAGAGTTAAAATTGTTAATATCAACAAGAACATTGAAGCGAGAGAAACATCCACATCATCAGTAAAGGACATTGAAGAGAAAAGTTACAGGTAACCAAAGGGGGAAAATGAAGAGAAGCCTAAGAGTTATTCAGAAGTCGTCAAAGGTTCTATGAAGAAGGAAAAATGCAAGCCCATAAAGAAGAATATTACAGAAGAGATGGATATCAAAGAAGACCCTCTACATTCAGACAACAAAGAAGCTTCAATATTGATGATGGAATCAACAAAAGAGAAGATCATGATCAACCGAAGCATGAATTCATAAGGACTACATCACAAAGAAGATAATTCACTCCTAGGTATCAAAATTTATTTTATGGTTTTTTTTAATTGTACTAACTTTGGACATAAGGATGTAGATTGCAGAGCATATGGAAGAAGTGATACTTATGTGGCCCCACACAACATTGAATGATACAAATTCCACAATTATGGTCACATATCTCATAATTGAATAAGCATGATAGAGCCCTCCATGAAAGAAAACATTGATGTCAGATACATGAAGGTTTGGAGAAGAAAAGAAAAACAAGAAGAGCAGGTAAATAAATAATAGGTCCCAGAGATCACAGGATTCGCAGTAGTACGAGAAAGAAGAGAAGAAGAGAAGGAACAGTCCCAAGAAGTTGTACTCTCAGGAATTGTAGTGCAAGATCATAAAGAATCCATAGGAAAAAAGGAATAAGTATGAGTTAAGGAAGATCATGAGTCTACATATGGAGAGGAAGATTACTCCGCATTAGGGCATATTCCTCCATTGTTTTGAGCCATCCAACTTGGAGACTCCTAGAATTATGAATTTTGAACATGGGGAGTCTATGCAACAACTATACAAATCAAAGAACCATCCTTCAAGCAATGTGAAGCATTTGTAGAGACATATTCATAGTGGTCATCATTGTGGATAGTGGAGTAGCAGAGTTATGGATAGTTTTTGGCATATGGACAACGATGTATTAGTGATATGCTTAGTAGGTACATAATACATGGGTCAGAGAATATGCATAATAGTGATTTGACAATTGGAATCGTCAGTGGAAATTATATCATCAAAAAGAAATCATTGAACAAGTATGGTCTAGTGAACATCTGAAGAAATAAAGTAATATATTATTTTTATATATTTCAATGAACTACAAGAGGAATAACCAATGAAAAATTAACGAACACTATAAGAGAGGGAAAGGAGACACTTACATATATCCCTACATTGATCTACACGACACCTTGCATAGAATTTAAAGGAAGAGAAATCATCAGAGAAGGATATCCAGAAAGGAATATCAGTAGCATACAGATAGGGGGAAACATACTGACTAGGGGAGTTATCCTTTGGACCATGATGAAAAAAGAGAAGATAAAGAAAAAAGGCATGAAAATAGAGAGAAATAATAGATGCATGAATATAGGGGGAGAAACCCTTTGTCATTGATGTCAAAGGGGGAGAGTGAGAAACATTGATGAGGAGCAACGGTCACAGGGGGAGCATCAGTGTTGCCATCAGTGTTGCCATAAAAGTTGGTGTTTCCATTAATTACAAAGGGGGATATTGTTGGATACTTAGTTTGGATGGCTTAGATAGTTTTTTGTCATTGATTTCAACCCTTAGATATTGATTTAAACCCTTGGAGAAGTATGGAATCCCTATATATGTGGTTGAGATTGATGGTGAATTAGTTGTCAACGAGTAGTGGATTGATTTCAAATGATGTGATGGGTCTATTTGGATAAGTCTCCAAAGTGGTTCCCTTGTGGTGTAGCTCTAAGCATGGCCCTCACGGGAAGATGCTTTGAAGAAGTTTACAAGAAAACCCTAAGTATGGTTAAGGATCTTGGAGTTGATCATGGAATTAGTTCATGAAGGATGGATTAAATTAAGGTAACTCACTCATGGATGGATAATCCTCATCATGCTATTTTCGGTGATAGGTGGTATGTTGTGTAGTTCGTCACAGTTGAGGAGATATTACCTCTTTAATATGGAAGCCCCGAAGTATGGTTAAGAATCCCATAAATTGTTGCAAAAAGAAGTTATTAATTGACCCAAAAATGGAGAAAAAGGGTAAAATAGTTGTAAACAAGAAGTTACAAGTTGGCCCTAAAGTTAAGTAAATAAGTCACTTGGAAAAGTATAAATACACATCATGAGCCTCTCATTTCACATGCACATTCCATTGAATATCTTATATGTGAGTAAGTGATTCTTATCTGAGGTAACCAAAAATCTCTGAGGTAACCGAAAATATCTGAGGTAACCAAAAACAATTCTAGAATGATTCAGATAGAAAAACTTGGAGGAGGTTGAGAAGATAGGTCAATGTACATGTGGTACAAATTTTAGAATCTGGGTCATAGTATTTTCTAAAATACACTCTGTTGAATATAGGGTTTTTGGCTAGTCCAGAAACTAGTCTCAAACATGTGTTCTGGGTAAAAAATCCATAACTTCTTCATAGAGGATACAAATTTAGTGATAGTAAATGCATTGGATAGAGTAAATTCCTTCATATATTGTTTATGATTTTTATATCTATATATCAAACATTCCATGCATGAAATTCTCTACAAGTTTTATCTCTAGAATAAGCCATAATTCAGCAAGGTCTGCCATTTTTTTTATAACTCATTTTTATGGGATGTTCCAAGTAGTGACACTTGGAGGAAGTTTAGAGAATATATTGAATAATATTGGGTACAAGTTTCATACCTTTTCTCATTACAAATATGGATTTATGTTTGTTGAAATTTAGGGTTTGTGACTAATCCAAAAACTAGTCACGTGAGACTAAGGTAAAGTTTGATGAAGATGTTATTCTCTTCTTGCTAAAGTTGAGGAAGGTATGCATGTATATTATCACATACGCCAGTTCTATTATAGAGTTACATGTATGTTTATATGCATGTTTTGAGGGTTACACATTGATGATGTTATGGTGCATGCTTGAGGCAAGTATTTGGTACATTGTTGAGGCATTGACACATGCTTGAGGCACATATTAGGTGCATGGTTGAAGAATATACTTGGTATATGATATTGGTTGTTTAGTAATTTTTTGAGGTACATATTTCATGGTACTTGATTGATATATCTAATGGTACATGGTGTATGGTATGATTGAGTGATATGGTATATGTTTGAGATAATTGTTGTCCCATGGTATGGTATAGGTGTTGATGTACATTGTTGATGTACATGTGATCCAAAAAGGATCCTGAGAAGGATAAGAGCAACTCATAACTCGCAGAGGCAACTCTAGATGCTCAAAATGGCCTCAACAGACAGAGATGCAACAAAAATTCAAAGTTCCCAAAACTCAGTTTAAATGACATTATTGTGAAGAGTGCATCGCAAGATTTCTAACAGCTCATCAAATGGTTTTACGAATTTAAATATATTTACGGTCAAAGTTTGGTCAATCTAGCCCAGTCAGCAAGGGATGAGTCAACATCCATATTGCTAACGTCAAAATCCGTACAACACATGTGGTAGGAGTAGAAGAGGACATGTGTCATGTTGAAATCAGCATGACATCGGCATGGTGACGTGGTAGCATCATAGGCTACCACGTGTCACCCAATTTTGACACTTTTGGACCAATCATTGGACCAAGAGGATCGTGCCACGTGGAAATATGTACGATCCGTATGATGATGTGGCATGTTGACATGGAAAAGTGATGTGGCATGATGACATGGCACTGACATGGTAGAGGATGTGGCCCAATGGGAGGCTGTCATGTGGCCCAATCAGGGGTTGCCACATGGCAGGCGAAAAAAGCACAATGACAATCCGTGAGAAAAATTTGAAAAAAAATTAAAAGTTTGGCAGGTCCACCAAATCTGGTAGACCACGCCAAACTTGGTTGCGTTCTAACCATTGGAGACTTGGATAGTGCCACTACCAAAATTAGTAGAACAAGTTTGGGTTATATATATATATATATATATTACAACGAATTAAAACCAAAAAGGGGGAGGCCCACGGGTTTGACCCCGGGACCTCCTCCCCACTATACACCTTTACATTCACACCTAGACCAACAGGCCAACGACCTTTGTTGTTATCAACGCCCACAGATATTACTTAAATGTTGAGTCTGCCCAGTCCTGGGGGAAAGCACACGTACGGTACGGCCTTGGGCATTCATTTCTATGTAGTCTAGTCATTAATTGCATGTTGCATAGGAGCACGGAAACCAAGATGAATTTCTTCTTGGGCTTGGGAGTACTAGAGTCATATCAAGGTGTAGAGATAGTCATATTTGGGTAATTCGACGCCATGAATTTAGTGGTGTTGTATGTTTTCTGATATGAGCATTATTTCTGCAGCTTGATTTCAGAATGAGGTATACTTATGTATTTTGCCAAATTCTTTTGTTGAGTTTATGAAAGAGCCTACCCATTTGAGATTAGGACCCGAAGACATAGTCCACCAGGGACGAACTCCGTTATCAAGTTTTGTGTTCATATTTGATGCTTATGTCTCTTCATTATTGAGTTTTTCCTTCTTTAATGGTGCACTTTAATTTATGTTCATTTAATGCAATTCTTTATAAGTCACTCAATGAAAAGATCTTGGATCATGTTGGTATCAAAGAAATCATCTTTGACTTGAATTGTTCAGTGTGAATTCTTACTAGGGCCAAGCATAAGCATGGTGAAGGAACCCTTAATACTTTCAATATTGAATTTGGTTGTGCATCTCGAAGGAAGAAAATGGTAGAAGAAGACAAGCGTTAAGAACAGGAGAAAAAAATTCATATATTCTTTTATCGCATGTCAGAAATGGTCAAATGAATGTATGGAGATTATGAGAAGAGGATGAAGAAGAAAGGGAAGAGAAAGGAAGCACATGTTCATGATGATGCTTCAGTAAACCAAGGGGTTGGAGCAGATCCTCTTGAGCCTCCATATTCACCTTCAAGTTCTAGTTCTTCTTCCTCTAAGAATTCTCATCATTCTCATCATTCTAGACATAAAGCCTCTTTTAAGAAACCATTATTAAATATTGATGTAAAATTTGTTTTACCTATGTTTAATGGAGATGTTAATCCTGAAAAGCTAGATAATTGGATCCGACAGGTTGAATTATATTTCCATGTTCAACATATTGATGAAGAGGAAGTTAAAGTGAAACTGGATTCTCTTTGGTTGGAAGGCACGGCTCTCATATGGTGGGAGAGAAAGCTTCAGGACATAAGTAAGTGTGGTAATCTTTTTTCCTCATGGTCAGAATTTAAATCAGCGATAAGGAAGCAAATTTATCCATTAGGGTATTTACATAAAGTAATGATGGAATGGAAAACTTTAAGGAAAATTAAAGTCAAACTGTACAAAGTTTCATAGAAGAATTTAGGAAGAAATATCTTGCATTAAACATACATTTGGATTCTTATGAAACTTTAATGGAGTATATTGCCGCACTTCATAGTTATATTCGCCATACTTTGCTCTTGTTTAAACCTACTAGTCTTGACAAAGTTTGTGTGAAATCCACTTGAAAACACTGAGAATTACCCTCATATTGCAAGAGGACAAGCCCAATACCCATCAAAAGGTTTGTAAATGTAAGTTAATGATTAAAGGTCAAATGGACAAAACTCAGCATAAGAATGTTTTAACACAGAAATCTGGGATAGCATTGATAAGAAAATGAGGTTTTGATTAACTTTAGTCAGTGGTTTAAATATAAAGGTGAATAGAAGGAAGACTTAGTGAGAAAGGTGGATAAGCCTTCTATAAGCATTAGGCCTTCAAGCAGTTAGTAGAAGAAAAACTCAGTCACAAAAACTTCTTGAAATTAAAGTTTAAAAAAATGAAAGACATCCCTAGCAACATTATAATTAAACATCCATTATAACACAACCACAACATCTCATATGGATCATAAAATCATGAGAATTTCATACTAAGAAGAAACAAGACGGTGGAAAGAAGTTGACTTCTATTAATAAAATTGTCTCAAGTCTCATAGATAACCAGAAAATAGCTTTGTTTAGTAAAAATATTACAAAAATGGAGCGTGTCTCCACCATTCGAACCCAACATCTCATTCCTCTTATGTATTTGTAATCAAAACAGTGGACAACAACTAGAGGTGCGAGTTGGCCTTCCTATCCTAGGATTCTCCACAAAAATCTACAAGTCTAACATATGTACCAACAAATCTAACAAACTTCTAAAATCAAGGATCATGTTGGCAACCACTCTAAAAAAATTGAATGATATGTCTTGTTGCTTGGGCGCATATTCTCCAGTTCCATGTTGTCCTCCAAGCTCATATGATGATCTCCAATTTCCACCTGTTGATCTTTGGTTCCCTCCAAATCATCAAAGTCAAGAGGAAGTAATGAATTCAAAACCTATTACTGTAATGGCCAGTTCGTAGCGTCGTTCCATAGCGCATTCGATAGCTGATTTTGTAGCTCCCTCCTATAAAACAGCTATGTAGATTCTATAGCACCCTTTGTAAAAATTCTCTACAGATTCTGTAGCGCCCTTTGTAAAACATCTCTGCAGATTCCGTAGCGCCCTTTCTGTGTTTGGCTAGGTGATTATGTAGCGCCTTTGGTAGTGCAACTACAGAATAGTCTATGTAGACGATTCCATAGTGTCGGGCACCATGAAATCTCTATGTTTTTTTGTGTGATGCAACAACTCTTCAAAAGCACAAAAAGTCTTAGTTGGTGGACTATGAGCCTGTAGATTCCTGCATAGGTGAAAATATCGTACTTCTTTGAACACTTCAAGATTGCAAAAAGTAATTACCCTCAAAAATGGATCTGTCATACTCTCCATTTACTTTCTCAATATAACACTCCTCCTTGTTGCAGGAGAACTTCCCTCTTTCATAGAAACATCTCTTTCTCTTGCAAGGGCACTCCTCTCTACTGCAAGTTCATTTCTTTATATTATAGCTTGTACTAGAAAATTTAAGTTCCTCTAGGCTAGATGATTCTTGAAGGGTTGCAATTCTTCTTTGTGTTTTACTTTTTGGGACTGAATGCTTATGTTTTTCCTATACAAAGTCTTAATTTACCTATGGAGAGGAAAGAATATTCTTGTTGTAAACCTTTCCAAATCAAGGGTTTCATTATACATGTCCATGAGCTCCTTCATCTTTCTTTTCTCAGTCAAAATTTCTTCCTTCAAATGGGAAACTTATTTTCTAGCATCCCTGAGTTGTCTAATCAAGCTCTTGAAATTGGGATTATCAGGGGGAGTGTTGATGTTGATAGCTTCAACGGGCTTCTCAATAGATTCACCCTTACCTTTATCTTTCTTTTGAACAGAGGCTTTGGTCATGACCTCAATAGGCTTCCCAATTGTGTCACTTTTAATTTTAACTTTCTTTGGGAATGAAGCCTTGGGTGTGACTTCTACTTCAACAACTTCCTTGTGGGTTGATGATCTAGTAAAATGCCTCTTGACTCTAGTCTTAGCTGATGCAACAGGTGAAGGGAAATGAAATTTTCCTCCCCTTACTAGTTGTGGTTTTGGTTGATGAAGGAACTTCTTCCAATTTAGGTGCAGGAGGAGGTGAAAATTCTCTTTGTGGGGAGTGATGAACCTCTCTCTCTTCTTCTTCAATTTCCTTAGGGGTTTCTTTGTCTTAGGTAGTAGGTTTTATTTTTCTCTTCTTACTTGTTTCTGTTTGGGAAACACTACTAGATGGAAAATGGCTATGCATCATGGATTGAGGGGTAGAGGCTATATCTAGCTGCATATTGGTAGAGACAATGAATTGTTCCCAAGAAATGTTTATTTTCTTTAACTCTTCCATAAAAAACATCCTGATCAACCCAGAGTGTAAAACACTAGTTTCCACAACCCTAGACTTGTCTTGGACCCTATCATCCATCTTTTCCATACTCCTTAACAGATAAAAAGTGGCATTCATTAAATCCTTACCAGTGAAATGTAGCAAGAGTCTAATGTGATATTGGTATATCATGTTAAATATTCCCTCACATGTAAAATATCTATGGATAATCTTTCGCATCTTATCAAAAACCTCAACCAGGTGGCTCCTAGGCACTCCCTTGGACAAATTTTCTTTCTGATAGTCTGGCTTGAGGAAATCCTTGGAAAACGTTGCATTGAGAATCATATATTTGAACCACCTCTCACCAGTGTTGGGTATATCAGTGGTTGCTACAATAGTGGCCTCAGATACCTCCAACTCAAGGGTTCCTACCTTGGTCTTAATTCCATCAAAATTTAAGGCAAACTTCCTTGCTACTTCAGGGTGTCCCCTCTGCATGTTTTGACAAAAAGAGAGGCAATGAACCCTTTGAAAAACCTCCCTGATCATAGGCTCGGCATCAAACAGGTGAATTTTATAAGACTCAGTCCTGACCACACTCCCTCCCTTGTGAGACTTCTTCTTTTGAGGTGTATCCATGGATAGAAGAAGGGGATCAAAAACTGTAATGCTATAAGAGGTAAGGAAACCAAACAGAGGGAAAGGTATTTTTAGTTTTGAAGGTGATCCTTAATTGGTCATTCAAGGATTTCCTCCAATTCACTTATGGATTAACAAGAGACTGGTCTGACGGTTTAAAATGAGGAAAATGTACTTTGAGAAATAATATGTAGGGAGATTGCACTGCTCAGGCTTTAGACTATCATCAAGCCACCATACAAGGTCCTCAAAGCTTTAAAAACGCAGGCAATCCTAACTCCTCACTGCAAGTAGACTTGTGAGATGAAATTATAAGATGACACAGTGAAAAAGGAGAGATGATGTTGGAGTTGTGAGTGTAGAAGCTAGCAATGATTTGATAGGGAATTTGCAACACTGGAACAAGGGATCTGTAGCACAGTCTAGCAGTGGTTTCAGTAGCGTGGTATGGGCAATGTGAGCCAAGTTGATAAATGGGAATTCAAAAACTAAAGAAAATGGTATTAGTTCTAGTGGAGGGAAAAGTCAACATGAAAATGGATATAGAGTGTGTGGGAAAAAAGGTAAATAGGCTAGTAGGTGGGAGAGGCTATAGCTTGCAGCACCAGGTGCTACCAAAAGATTGGACAAAAACACCTTAATGATTTTCAATGTAGTTGGAATGACTCATGGATTAACTAGACGTTGTAGCTGATAATGGAAGATCTGTAGCAAGCCTGGAGTTGTTACATCCACCTCAGCCTCCAATTTACCTCGAACAATTAATTTTGTAGTGCAATCTGTGGCTCTGTCTGGACTAGTAGTTTCAGCAACATCGAGCTTGAGGATCAGGATTTCAAATTTGTTAAACAGTTAGAAGCTCATAAATGAACAAATCATAATATTCCTTTTGAATACAAGGGAGATGAAAACAATAAAGACATGACATCAGCTTGATGATGGTGAATGATGGTAAAGAGGTAGACTGTACAAAGATGTGCTACGAAAACCCCTAGTGAGTTGGCAGTGCCCTTTATAAGGTTTGATTTGACTCCTTAACGGACCAAGGGACATAGTGGAAAGGCTCAAGTGTATGAGTGGATGGAATGACATGTCAGGTTTGTAGAGTCATGGGGTCAATAGTGCTAGCTATCAAGTCAAGTGATTATTAAAATATATAAACCACAAAATGAACCTAGGCTATAAACCATAGGTGTGGCTCAAAATGTAAACCAAATCCCATGCCTTTATTTGTTTAGAATAACCTAAGAAAATCATAAAGGGGAAAATAAAACAAACTTAAGGACTAAGGGTAAAAAATTTAAAACCTAAGGAGAAAATTGACCAATGAAAAATTCTTGTGATAACACCACTCACCTTCAGAACAGGGGGAGGCATCTTCAAGAAGATCCCATGAAGAAACCTTCCAATCTCCCACTTTAATATTTCAAGAAGTTTAAAAGGAATGAAAATAATACTACCACGGTGACAAGAGAAAGAGGAAATCCATCTTGCACTCATTGCAAGAAAATCAGTCACGATGATGAACATTGTTGGAAACTGCATCCAGAAAAGAAACTGAAACAATTCAGTGGAAAGGGGAAGAAAAAAACCATTGCTACAGTGCAACAAGATCTTAGTTCTGATTCAGGAGATGAAGGAAATATCACAATAGTTGGAGTACAAGGTAAAGATTCCCTTCATGCTAGTTAAAGTTCCAATAATGAATCTCATGATGATGAATGAAAGAGGAATGAATTGTTTCACATAAGATTTGTATCTAAACACACTAAAATAGATACATTATTTGATCTAGGTTCCCAAGTAAACTTAATATCTGAAGCACTTTTCAAGAAGATGGGTCTTGAAGTGAAACCACATTTGAAGCCTTATCCTCTTGGTTGGGTATGTGATAAAGAAAAAATTAATGTCACCAAACAATGTAGGGTCATATTTTCTATTGCTTCAAAGTTGATTGTTGAAGTGGATTTGGATGTTGTATCACTTGATATATGTGGCATAGTGTTGTGAATTCCTTATCTTTATGATAGAAAAGCAGTATTCTTTCTTCATGAGAACAAATACCACCTTACTGAGGGGGGAGTGGAATATATTTTTAGAGCTCACAGCATGAGGGTAAATACAACACTTGTTAGTGCAGGGCAAATGAAAAGACTCATAAACACTAATAAGAGATATGTATTCATGCTTGTAAGGGAGAAAGATGTTGAGACATATAATGCTTTCCAAGGATTTGATCCTTCTCATAAAAATGAATTAATTGATATTGTTTCTAAGTATAATGATATTTTTCAGGAACCAGGTGGATTACCTCCTAAGACGGAAATCCAACATGAGATATATCTTCAGTAGGATTCTCATCTTCCTAATGTGGGCATGTACATGATGTTATTTGTGGAGATGACAGATATCACGAAGCAGGTACAGGGATGATTGGATCAAGGGGTCATTAGGCCCAGTTCATATCCTTTTGGTTCTTCGTTCATGATGGTGCCAAAGAAAGATGGCACATGGCGAATGTGTGTCAATTATCGGGCCTTAAATAAAATCACGGGTGAAAAATTGATAACCTCTTCCTTGTATAGATTATTTACTTGATCAGTTGAAGAATGTAGTTTATTTCATTAAGTTGGATTTGCGCAGTGGATATCATCAAATCAGGATCACAGAACAGGATGCATGGAAAATTGCCTTTAAAACCAAACAAGGATTGTTTGAGTGGTTAGTTAAGTCGTTTGGGATTTGTAATGCTCTGACAACTTTCATGCATGTGATGAATGATGTATTCAGGGCTTTCCTAGATGACTTTGTGATTGTGTATTTAGACGAAATTATTATTTTTAGTGGGACTTGGTATGAACATGTGAGGCATGTAAAGAAAGTATTGGATACTTTGCAAAGGGAAAAGTTGTATGTAAAATTGTCTAAATGTGAATTTGGAAAGACTGCACTTGTGTACTTATGTCATATTGTAGGAGAAGGACAGTTAAAAATTTATCCTTCCAAAATTGATGTAATTGTAAATTGGCCTAAGCCAAAAAGTGTAACTGAGGTTTGAAGCTTCTTAGGTGTAGTCCTATATTGGAGGAGGTTCATTTCAAAATTCTCCTTTATAGAGGCTCCTTTGCATGCCTTAACCAGTGTGAAGAACACTTTTCAGTGAGAAGGAAAGCAACAAAAATATTTCGACACTTTGAAGAAGAAGATCAGTACTGCACCGGTATTAGCACTGTTGAATCTTCAACAACCTTTTGAGCTCGAGGCAGATGCCAACAGATACGCCATGGATGCAATATTGATGCAATATCATAAGCCTATCTGTTACCACTTTGAAACTTTTAACCAAGTTGTTGTTAACTATCCTACATATGATAAAGAGTTATATGCATTAGTTCAAAGTGTAAATAAATGGAAGCACTACTTGTTAGGGAAGGAAACAATCATACATATAGATCACCAGCCCTTACAGTATCTCCAAGAACATACCAAACTACAACAATCTCGACACTACATATGGATGGGTTTTCTACAAAACTTTCACTTGGTAATCAAGTACAAAAAGGGTACAAGTAACAAGGTAGTTGATATGTTTTCTAGACCTCCTATTTCTGCTTATATTATTTTGAATAATACTTATTTATATCATGATAGATATGTATAACAATATGCCATCGATGAATATTTTAAATATTTATATGAGAATCTAACCCATGGTCCACAGGTAGAGAACTATTGTCTGGAAGGAAAACTACTCTACCATCTTGGAAAGCTATGTATTCCTACAAGTGAATGAGTCCATGTAATACAAGAAGCTCACACTTCTCTTGTGTCTAGGCATTTTGGGGTAGGAAAAAATATGGCTCATTTGCAGAGGTTTTTTTACTGGACTTAAATGAAATAAATTGTAACTAAATATGTAAAGGGGTGTGTGATGTGTTCTACTTGTGAGCCCACTAATAGAAAATTGGGGCTATACTCACGACTTCTTGTTCCATCCTATCCATGGGAAAGTATCTCCATGGATTTTGTAGGGGGTTTACCAATGAACAAAGGGGGTGATGACTATTTTTATGTTGTACTGGATAGGCTCAACAAGATGTGTATCTTGATGTCGTGTAAAAATCATATCACTATTAAGCAGACTGCTAATCTCTTCTTTCAATATGTTTGGGTTCACTTTGGGTTACCCACATCCATTGTCTTGGATTAAGATACTTGATTCCTTGGGGACTTTTGGACTAGCTTATGGAGAATGATGGACACCAAATTGAAGAGGAGAACTTATTTACATCCACAGACCGATGAACGGACAGAGGTGGTAAATAGAACAATGGTACTTTTTATTCAAGGCTACTGCAGCAAGAATCCCAAGTTATGGGATGAATAGATACCCTATGTACAACATGCTTACAACCAAGCTTTACATTCCTCCACTCAGAGTTCACCTTTTGAGACATGTTTTGGGTTCCTACCCAAGGTTCCTTTAGACTTGATGTATGAGAGAGATTTTGATGTGAATGAATAATGAACAGAGGAAAGATCCTGAAATTTCATCCAGAGGATATAGCAGGTACACCAGGCAGTCAGGGAATAGTTGGAGAAAATTCAAGAACAGTATAAATCTCAACATGAAAAGAACAGAGTTGATCATCAGTTCCAGGCTGGAGACCGAGTATGGATTCACATCAACAAGGAGAGATTGAAGGGTGAAGGAAAGAAACTCAAGACCATTTATTATGGAACCTTCACTATCTTGGAGAAAAATGGTACCATTGCTTTTCTTCTAGATCTTCCACCTTATATGTAGATTTACTCAGTGATGAACGTAGAGAACTTGAAACTTTTTGAACTTACCATGATCATAAATCAGGATGAGGAAGTTTCAATACCTTAAGTTGATGATTTTTCTCCTGAGTACTTGGATGAGTTACAGGAATTCATCATCCTAGACAAAAAGACAAGGACTTCACACAAGTATGATGTTGATTATCTTTGAGTAGGCTTAAAGGGCACACATCCAAGAAAGGAAAAGTGGATAGAGAAGGACAAAGTGAGGGGACTCTTCCCTCACTTACCTGTTGATTAATGAAATCTTTTGGTGGTCCAAAAATATATCAGTGGGAAGGCGTGATCCAAAAAGGATCCAGAGAAGGCTAAGAGAAACTCAGAACTCATAGAGGAAACTCAGGAATCTCATAATGGCCTCAGCAGATAGAGAAAGGGAAAATATTCAAAGTTCCCAAAACTCAATGAAAATGGCATTATCACAAAGAGAACGTCGCAATATTTCTAACAGTGTAAACGGCTCGTCAAACGGAGTTACGGATTGAAAGATATCCACGATCAAATTTTGGTCAACCTAGCCCAATCAACAAGGGATGAGTCATCATTCATACTACTAACGTCAGCATCCATACAACACACGTGGAAGGAGAAGAAGAGCACATGTGTCATGTTGACATCAATATGGTGATGTGTCAGCACCATAGGCTACCATGTGTCACCTGATTTTTTCACTTTCATATCGATCCATGGACCAATAGGATCTTGCCACATGGCAGTCTGTACGATCTATATGATGACATGGCACAATGACTATTGGATTACTAAGAGGGGGGGTGAATAAGTAATAGCGTAATTATAATCATTTTTCTTCAAATGTTATATCAATGTAGAATTATTATCCAATAACGAGCAATAAGAAATAAACAATCACACACATACATAGTACACCAGTGTTTTACATGGAAACCCAAATCAAGAGAAAACCACAGAATGCTTTTTCTTATATGTCTTGAAGAATTACATTAATTGGAAGCACCAACTTCCTTTGTTTTCCAGTTGCAACTAGAAGGAGGCTCCAACTCCCTAGTTTCTCAGGCTACAACCTGAGGGAAGCTCCAACTCCCCAATTCTCTGGCTACAACTAGAAGGAGGCTACAACCCCCAATGTTCTCCGGCTACAACCGGAACGTGGCTACAACCACCTATCCTTGCCCCGTCCTACCACCCTGAAGTAGAAGTAGAATGATGGAACCATTGTCACACTATCACTATGAGATATATTCTTGTAAACATGTACCAATAAATCTGAACCATGCATCAACCTGTACCTCAACCTATAATCAACATGTACCATAAACAAGTGCATCAACCATGCACCAACCTATAATCAACCTGTACCATAAATAAGTGCATCGACCATGCACCAACCTGTAATCAACATGTAAGATAAACAAGTGCATCCAACCATGCACCAAGTATGTACTAATCATGTGTCAACTACTCATAAACTATGACTCATCAATATGTACCAACATCATCAACTATACACCTCATGTATGTGCCAACTCATCGACTACTTGTCTCAACCATGTACTCAACATGTACCTCAACCAAAAGCCCTCATCAATTTCATCATCCAAATCTGATTTGTAGCTCTGTAATAGACCTGGTGTATATGATCACATTCCTGCAAACCTTCCTTAACTTTAAAAACAAGAGACTAGCATTTTCATCAAACTTTTCTTTAGTCTCACATGCCTAGTTTTGGATTAGTCAACAACCCTAACTTGAAGTAATCATAACTTTGAACATGTAATGTATAAAAGTCTGAAACTAATATACAATTTTCTTCAGTGTGTTTTATGCAATTCCTCCAAGTTTCACTTCTTGGAAACTCTCAGAAAAGGAGTTATAGCAAAAATGGCATACCTTATTGAATTCTGGCTTATTCTAGAGAGTGACATTGTAGAGCGTTCCCCGCACAAAATATTTGATGAATTGATCTGAAACTATTACAAAGAATACTATAGACTTTACCGTAACCAAAACATTTTGTATCACTGAATTTGGATCTTTTATGAAGAAGTTATGACGTTTTTACCCGAAACACCTGATTTTGACTAGTTTCAGGACTAGCCACAAACCCTATTTTCCACGGAGTGTAACTCCCAAAATACAACGACCCACAAGAGGAATTTTTTACCACAGATACTTGGATATGTTTAATCACTTTCATAGCAATTTCAAGGTCTGAATCATTATAGAAAAAAAGTTATAGCGAAAATGGTGAGATGACCTGTAAATAACATACCTTAGAAAGCACCATCAAAAGAATTTATCCTTCCTTGCATTTCGGCCTTCTTTTCTTCACCTTCACTCAGAATTTTGGTTT
>ML781685.1:242185-273844 GCA_009831015.1 Picea engelmannii | reverse complement strand
TACCTTATTCTCAATTATTTTCGACGACTACCACTTAACTCAATCGTTGACGAGCTTTGACTTATTAATTCATTGATGAGTCCATTAATACGAAGTTTAAAAACAATATATCAAATAATATGAAAACAAAAGTGCACACACTCCCAAGAAATTATTAAAATAATGTTTAAAAATGTAAGGTGGGGTGGATGGGGTATGTGAGTCATCGTTGAGCATGTGGGAAAAACGTTAAAAAAATAGTACATATCAGTAATTGTAGATTTTCATACTATATCTCTTCCTTTTTCACTTCTTTTGTTGGTGATTCTACCGCCAAATTCAAGTTAGGAAACATCTTTAAAAAAATTTCCTCCTGGCTTCTAGAGTCTCCCATAACCCAGTCCTAAACTGAATCTTCTGAAGTTGATGCCCTTGCGTCCAATTGTCACTGCAGTGTCTCTCCCTGTTTGTGAAGAAATTCCACTTCATCTTGGAGTTTTCCAATTAGCACTATGTGTTGGGCCAAAGTTTCTAGAGAGAAAGATAAGGTGGGACTATGAGAATCCACCTTAAGAGAGAGTCATTGGGTGGAGATGAAATTGTCCTCCAATGATTCCACTACCCCTTATGTCTGTGTAAACAAAGGCTCCTTTCCTTTTTCCATGATTGTATGTTGATTGCAGGGACCAGTTTCCGTAATTGTCATCTTCTCAAAAGATAAACAACCCACTAGACTTTCCCACATGGGATTAATACACAATGACAGCCTAATTATCTAGAGAGAGGGAGGAATGGATCTCTCCCCAAGAAACCTTCTATTGTCTCCCATTATACATCCTATCCAAAAAATAAATTGAGCTTCTTAGCAAAGTGAAACAGACTTGGACCCATCTGAAATTAGAAGTTGTCTAAGGAGACTTAATGGGACCCTGACATGCAATTGAATCCATAGAATAATGTCCTTTGGCCACAGAGGAAACCATATATGGAAGAATTTGGTCAAATTCATCCACTATGAAAGTCTCGCCAATTATTTACTACCCCCACATGCAACCTTTTAGCACCATATGCTCCTTTTAACAATACCCAATGCTAATCATCCAAACCAAAAAGTGGAAATATTGCTCTCTTCTCTTCGATCATGATAAATGGAGCAGTTCCCTCAACCTTAGGTTGAATTCAAATGGAGAGGATGCATGTATCCTCATTCATAATTAACTTCCCATGCTCTATAGGTTCAGGAGAATATTTTTTAGCATGTACTTCCCTTTGCAACACATTTACCTTCTTTGTGTCTGTGAGTATAACTATCATCCTTGGAATTGGATTTTGATCCCAACGTACTTCCAGTGTTAAATTCCCATGGACCTGAGTACCATCACCATAGATGACATCCCGAATCACTTCCTTAGACATGATAGACAATGAAAGCGACATGTTCTTTCCCACGAGACAAGTGAATGTGGAGAAATTACCTCTCTTATGCCATCGTAGATATATGTGAAGAACATATCTATGCATGCCAAACCCACATGTCACCACCCTTTTGACATCGTCATGGGCCCATTGGACCCCATTCCTTGTTATAGCCTCTTCCATTGGGGGGGGGCTACAAAATTTACTTGTCGTTGGACTCTCAAGGAACCAGGGTCCATATCGATTGCCTTTTTTCCAGCTTCTCTGATTCCCAATTGTTTTCTCTGAGTATATGGAAGAATTTTGTAGGGATGTTAGTCAAGAGTAGTCTGATTCTCTCAATAATTATATGTATCTTAATGTCCTTGGGGGAAGATCCCTTGACGACATATCGAATGGTGTTTTTAGAGTCTCCCACTATTGTTATCTAGTTGATTTGATCACCCTGCATTAGTAGTAATCCTTGATCTATTGCATAGGATTCAGCCATATTATTTGATGCAGTGCCTAGATTCCAAGATAAATCCATTACTTGAATTCATCTAGTGCCATATAACACCCCTGTCACACTTTCCTCCCCTAATACTCCCATGCAATATTAAAATTATAATTTAAATAATTTCCGGAAATCACTATAATATAGGAAGTCCCTATTTTCTAGGAAATACCTAGAAAATAGGAAATCCCTATAAAACAAGGAGGCCTAGAAAATATGACCCGGGGAATATCTGAAGTTTTAGGTGGGGAAAGGGAAAATAAAAAATGGTAAACTATATACAAGTTAGGTTTTTTGTAAAAAAAGTAAAAAAAAAATGAAAAATGAAAATAAAAAAACGTGAAAATTAAATAATTAAAATTACAATAAAAATACCTTTGAAAATATATAAATATTTACAAAGTAAAAAAATAAAATAAAAAGTAAATTGAAATTTAAATAAAAATCAAGTAACATAAAATATGTATATACAAAATTAAAATAAAATATTTATAAAAATTATTTACAAAAATTAATAAAATAAAATAATATAATTACAAATTAGGAAAATTTAGAGTAATTTAGACAAGTCGGGGTTTCATTCCCCCTAGGTTCCACCGGACCAAAATTCAAAAAAAGGAATATAGGATAGGACTCATGAAACCAAAATTTAAGGAGAGGAGCAAGGAAAAATGTGATCGAGGATGTGGCGATTTGACTGAAATGAAGGGAAAGTGATGAAGGAGAAAGGATGATGCTTCATGCAATGATTTAATGTTGCAAGTAGTAACAAGAAGAATAGAATATTGATGCTAACCCAATGTATGAAACATGCTAGTCCACTCAATATCTACATCTCAAAGGGAGGACAAACTCAAATTGCAAGAAGCAGGAGCGCCATCAAGTTCAAGAAAAGGTCCTTACGTCGGACTCTATGGGTGAATGCGACATATAACTAACAAGAATCAGGCGATAGCAAGACAAGGATTCATAATCAAGACTAGGAATGGGATTTTGGTGTAGGCTTTGGTGAAAAGGTAAGACCAAGAGAGGGCCTAGTATAACACAATATGAAGAGGTTCAAGAACACGTTCACAGGAAAGATGGATCCGACAACCTTGGGAGCTTTATACCTTGAGGCAGCTACAAGGTAAGGTAATCTGCTTCCCGATAAGAAGAATCCATGGAAAGAATCAAGGTCAAGGGTGTGAAAAAGAATCAAGATATTCCCCCACGGGCCTCTCAAGGTTGGAGTGGTCATGCAAATGGAGTGTCCATGCAATACCTTCTCCTACAAAATAGAATAATGGCATCAACCATGCAACCAAAAGAAGATTTTCCAATACATAAAAATATATTCCCTACCTTTAAGTCAATTTAGAAGAGCAATTTAGGTTTATTCAGAAATAACATAGTGACTGTAGATGAGTGTCCTAAAACTACATGTTCCAAGTCTCAACTTAAAAGAAGGATCATCTAGTATGTGATTTATACTTAGAGTTAGAAACAAGTGAGTAGAATCTACATGCTAAATCATAGAGATGAAAACATGAAGCACAAACATGCCAGTAGGAAGATTCATAGTTTGATTTAGCTAATTAGGACATGAAATAGAACAATCCATGAAATCACATTAGATCACCAAGCACTTAGGAATCACCAAAAGGTGAGAATATGACACATTAATTCCATCAGACAAATGTCGAAAAAAACATCATAGGTCAAGAGACAATACAAAGACATTTGAAATCATCAGATCAAAAGAAATAACCAACTCCCATCAAAGACAATTACCAATCAAGATAAAACCCCCAACTCCCTCAATGTAGGAAAAGATATAGCATTGGGCTCAAGCACTAGAGTATTAGGAAATAGGATTTAAATTTTAGCAGGGGGGGTCTTTCCTTTCAATTGTAAAATAAAAAGTAAATTTGGGTTGTTGTAACACACCCGACCCCTGAGTATATTTCCTAGGGATGGGGCATCAAAATTTCGCTCTCATCAACATCTCAAATCCTATGTCTGAGGTCTTCATCCTCTTCTACTTACCCGTATCATTCTAATTACTGCTACCATGCTCAAATCTGAGATTTGGGTTGTAATTTATGGCTTCCCAAATTTATTCGAGCATTCTTTGGTTGAGGGCCACGTGGCATCCACGAGAATCCACCTCACATGTATTATCTCCAAGTTCCTTCATCCACGATCGAATTCCATCCACCGTCTGATCCCACGACTAGACCCAATATTCATCTAACACATAGGCCAGCAGGAACTTCGGCACTTCGGCGTTGAACGCCTCCTAAATTTTTACACACGAGACCTTCCAGAGTCCTAAACTCCTGATGACCCATAAGATTGCCACATGGTTCCAACCTTCGGGCATTTTGGGTCCCTCTATTACGCTACACTCCAAATCCTTTGGAGTCCCGAAGTCCTAGACTCCCTGATTTCCGGTCACTTCACCAACCACTTTGGCTAGGTGGGAACGTACTGGGGGATGACATGTAGAAGGGCCAGGGGTGACACGTGTCACGTTCCATTAGGCATATAAGGTCTACAAAAAACATAAACAGAGATGACATGTGGCACAATGATCATGGTTCCATGTCACCCTGGTGACGTCAGCTTGCCATGTCACACCAGACTAACAACCTTCTAACATCCCTCAAATCTCATAGTCAAGATCTAGCCACGTAGATCCATAGATCCACGACTAACATTACTTCGTGATTCTGGCCTTCGGGATTTTTGCAATGAAAAATCCTCTTTTCTCCCAGATTTGGTCAACATCGGGTTAACCATAGCCTATATCTGATGGTTAGGAAAATTCCTAAGGCGTCCTTCAATTGAGGGCTCTCGCTACTTCGGCCTTCAGAGATTATCGACACACCACACCTCAAATTCCCCGTAGTGGTCAATCTCCAGACTAAAGGATATAGTGCCACGCGTCCCTTGTATATCGATGGCTAAGAGGGATCTTGAAGGATCCTTAGATCCACGGTCCACATTACTTCGTGACTCTGGCCTTCAAGGGTTTTGGAGTTACAACACCCCTTTCCTCCCAAAGCGGTCAACGTCAGGCTGAGTACACCGTAAATTTGATGGCTAGGAAAGAACCTGAACTATCCCCAGATCTACAATCCTGGTCACTTCGCGACTCCAGCCTTCAAGGGTTTTTGGTTTTACTGCCACTCCATTCTCCCAAAGCAAGACTTCGTCGAAGCACCGTGTGCAGGTCCCTCCTCTTGAATGATCAAATGGTAGGTGGATCTCCTGACGATCTCCCCCAAATCTACGACTCTCCTTTACTTCGTAACTTCGGTGTTCGAGGATTTTGATGCTATGGCATATCCACTCTCCCGAAGTGGTACTCCATCAAAGTCATCTCGATGTAGATCCAACGGCTGAGGGGACCCCTAAACATTCTTGATTGGTGGCTCACACTACTTTGCGACAAGGAGTTGGATCCTAGTATAGTCAGTAAGATAGGTTCAACTATCACTAGGGAACCTGCCCAACGTCGGTCGACCTTACAAGTAATCGTGACTCTCGGTAATCTTCATCCAGTTTGTGGCTATTAAGACCGACAATACTCTGAAGTCTCGGACTTCTGGAGCTCTGAACCCAAAAGGACTTGTCTCCCTTAGGCTTAGCATAGGGTTCCTAGATCTTGGTCACATGGGTCCTTCTAACTCTCGTGAGTTTAAGCACAATTTTCTCATCGTGAACTTGCTAAGGACTTGGGCATAATATCTCGGTCACACAGCAAGGAGTCTGAAGAAGATATGCTCTTCAGATGGACAGGGCCACATTGATGCAATACTTTCTATCTCAGTCATCCTATAGGTTTACATCCCATGACACCTCAAAGGCTAAGTTGGGTCATATAGACGATAAATTAGAAGCATAAGTTCACAAGAATATAAATGCATACACATAAATTGATCATTCAATATAGAAACCATTCTTAGATGTATAAATACATGCATTCAACCATTATTCCAATTCAATGCATAGAGTATGAAAAAACAGAACCAGATAACGTGATGCAACTGCTGAAAGGGGTTCTTGTTTCCACCCAACCATAGGATCAGTCACTCCTAACGGATTTACCACTGGCCACCCCCGAGCTAGACCACGATTCTCTGAGAGAGAATTTTGTCTTCCATATCAGCAACAAATCAAGGACGGAGGTTACTCTCGTCCTCCTACAGGATCTTGGAAACATGTTTCTCTATACCAAGAAAAGAGTCTTGCCTGAGTACGTCCTCAGTAACTTAGCACCCTCATTTATCAGCTTGTATCATAACCTTGCTAGCTGTTAAAATAATGTAACTGCAAAGTGTATTCTTATTATTATTTGATATATTATTCATTGGATCAATCCCCATTGTGGATTGATCATGTCAACTATTGTAAAAGCACCAAATCCCCTTTTGTGGATTGGTCATAATGTAATTGTAAAAGGCAAAAGAAGAAGTCAGCCCAAGAATATATCAAGAGGCCCTGAAATATAATAAAGGTGGTTGTAACCACCTAGTTGGAGAAGTCATCCTTGCCAGTGAAGAGACACTTCACATGTGCCAGTCTTGTATAAATAAGGAGGCTAGCGCCTCACTTAGAAACACAATTCACTTGCTCATTGAGAAACAAGTTTCAGAACTGCAGTTAGAGAAGAAGGAGAGAGAGTGGCGAATCTTTGGGAGAGGATATTCTGTATTAGTTTGAGTTATCTCTTGACATTGTATTGGCTATCTATAATACGGAAGTTTTGTTGGGTTTTCTTCCCCTAGAGGGTTTCCCGGGATAAATGTTGTGTCTCTTATGATTTTGTATTTCTCAGTGATCTTGTATTATGTTATTGTTATCTATTGAAATGAAAAGAACTATAATAATGGCTTAAACATTAACATGGTATCAGAGCCAAGCTGAAGAGAGCATCTTTCACAAGAGAAAAGTGAAAAACGTCACTGTTACCGTACATGAAAATTAGGGCTTTTGTTGGTGAGGTATTTCAGCCCTAAAACCATCTAGAAAAGTGCACCCTCCCCCAATGATCATTTTAGCACCTTCAGTGCAACTTTTTAGTCGCTAGATCTCCCGAAAAGTGAAATCCTAGTTTCACAAAGTACCAGAAAACCAGAGTACCAGAAGTACCAGAAAACCAGAAGCACCAGTCCAGAAATCCGTAGATCAAGTTTGAGGGGGTAAAATTTGGATTTTCAAAAATATGACTACACCAGCTTACTCGCCTCATCTCAATGCATCTATCCCCTGGATTAGAATTTCAAAATTCAAAGTTTGAAAAATTAGGGTTTCCTCATAAAACCCTAAGTTGCAGTTGTAGTTGCAGTCTCAGAACTAGTTGCAGTTGCAGTACCAGTTGCAGTTGCAGCCATACTACTAGTTGTAATCGCCCTTGAAGTTTTTAAGAGTTGGTAATGATTATCGCTTCTCCCAAATGGATCCACTACCTGCAAATGCCATCAGAGGTATGTACTCACATATGTTTAATTGGTTAAACTTTAAAGAGTATTTGCAGGAGAAGGGATATATTGCCATAGATCCAAAAGGATCTCAAGATCCAACACATTCAGAGGAATGATGCAACATGGGTGTGATTATTCTAATATGCATCTATTTGTTATGACATTATTTTGATCAATGTTGCATGACCATCATTCTAACCTTTGATCAAAATCTGAGTCAAGGTATTAGATGGATTAAAAGTTGAGATCATAAAACGTATCCTCTAACCCAACCTTCTATCAAGATAGTGTTAATTCTTAGTACAAAAGACAGGTTAAAGAAATCACTTGTCATCTTGAGTGAAGGAGACTCAGAAGAAAAGCAAGCACTCATTCCTGAGGACAAGGCTCCAAGTTTGATTAATCAAGTTGATAAGATTCAAAGGTACACATGACAAGTTGATGACTATAGTTGAGATATCAGTCTTTGTAAAGTATCATACTTGATAGCATGTGAGCATATAGAGATAAATGCTTAACTTAATCATTTGTCTGATGCAACTAACACCTCCCCTAGGAAGAATCTCGTGTGTTAGTTCCAGGTTTCCATGGAGGAATGTTTGATCACAACACTATGAGAGTGTTGACCTCATTTTTGTATTGTATTTCTTACCTTTAATCTTTGCTTCAGACAAGTTACAAGTGATAGCTCTAAAGGAGCTACTATGATGATTGTTCATGCTATTACCTTATATTATCAAAAGGATATTACTCTTGCTTTTTGTTTTGTTGACCTTGCTCCAGGTCACAGGTAATAACCCTGAGGAAGCTATAATGAAGGTTGCAGAAGGCAACATGCTAAAGGAGAAACCTTAAATGAAGCAATCATCATTGGAAGTGAAAAAAATGGCTTGTATAAGCTAAAGGGACACTCAAAAGATGCCATGACCCACGCCATTGAGAATCCATGTGAACTTTGGCATAGAAGATTAGCTCACATTAACTACAAGGCGCTACCATACATATGCAAAGAGGTCACAGGTTTACCAGAACTCAAGGTTGACCATGAAGGCATACGCAATGGATGTGCACAAGGGAAGAACATCAAAGACCCTTTTCGGAAAAGAGACATCAAAGAAGAAGGAGTCCTAGAAATAATTCATTCAGATGTATGTGGCCCAATACCATCATCCTCCATTAGTGGGTATGTATATTATGTATCATTTATTGATGATTATTCTCATAATACCTGGGTATATTTATTGAAATCTAAAGATGAAGTGTTCAACAAGTTCAAGGAATTCAAAGCCTTGATAGAGAATCTTTATGAAAGAAAGATTAAGATACTCAGGTCAGATAATGGAGGAGAATATACCTCAAAAGAGTTTGTGAACTTCTGCAAAGATGTTAGCATCAAGAGGGAACTCACTACTCCCTATAATCCCCAACAAAATGGTGTAGTTGAACGAAATAACTAAACGATAATGGAAGTTGTGAAGACTACGATCCATGATCAAGATCTTCCTATGTGCTTATGGGAAGAAGCAGCAATGGCAGATGTATATGTGCAGAACCAATTGACCCATAGTGCACTTGGGCTCAAGACCTTGAAAGAGATGTTCACTGGAAAGAAGCCAGAGGTAAGCCATCGCAAAATATTTGGTTGCCCAGTATTTATTCATATACCGAAAGAGAAGAGAAACAAGATGGAACCTTCAGGAAAGAAGGGAATATTTGTGGGATACTGTGAGGTCTCCAAGGCCTTTAGAATCTATATACCAGGTCACTGTCACATTGAGATCAGCAAGGATGTGACCTTTGATGAAGATGCAGTGCTCAAGAAATCAAGAAGATGCCATCTTGAAGAAGTATATGAAGAGGAACCCATAATCCCCAGAACTGTAGTGAGGGAGGTTCCCAGAGCCGCAGAACCGGTGAGGGAAGTCGTAACTTCACCTGATGAGGAAATTCTAGAAGACCATGATATATTAGAAGTTCAAGAACCTCCTTAGATGACGATACTCCATAAAAGAAAGCCAGCTTGGGCTAGAGAGCTTATTCAAGATGGAGAGAAGTATGGTGTTCTTGAAGGAACTACGAGATAGGTGAAAAGACCAAAGCCATTCTCCAGTTATACAGATTTGATGTGTGATATTCTAGAGGAGGAGCCTACCTTCTTTGAAGAATCCATTCAGAGGAAAGAATGGGCAGATGCCATAACAGAGGAATACTAAACCATAATAAAGAATGGAGTATGGGAAATAGTTCCCAGACCAAAGAGTAAAGATGTGGTATCCTCCAAATGGCTCTTCAAAATAAAACATGCTGCTAATGGAAGTATTGAGAAGTATAAAGAAAGATTTTTCACTTGTGGCTTTTCTCAAAAGGAAGGCATTGACTATAAAGAGCCATTCACTCATGTAGCCAGATACATTTCGATCAGAACCATCATAGCTCTTGCAGCTAAGATGAAGTGAAAGTTACACCAGATGGACATGAAGACAACTTTCCTAAATGGTGTCATCGAAGAAGAAGTGTATATAGAGAAACCTCAAGGATTTGAAGTTGAAGATAGGAAGTCTAATGTCTGTAGGTTGAAGAAAGCATTGCACAGATTGAAGCAAGCTCTTAGAGCTTGGTATGGTTGAATAGACATCTTTCTGGCAAGCTTGGGCTTTACCAAGAGTAAAGCATATTCTAACCTCTACTTCAAGGTTATGAATGATGAGCCAGTAATATTACTGCTATATGTGGATGACTTATTCTTAACCGGAGAAGAAAATCTCATCACTGAATGTAAGAAGAGACTTGCCTCATAATTTGAAATGAAGGACCTTGTCCTAATGCATTATTTCTTTGGTCTTGAGGTATGGTAGAGTCCAGAGAGGATCTTCCTTAATCAAGGGAAGTATGCAGTCGAAATTTTGAAGAGATTCGACATGTTGGAATGCAAGTCCATGAATACACCCATGGAAAGTTGTTGACCAGTCTATTTTACCTAGAGATGGAAGCAACCACGATCCTATGTGACAACTAGAGCTGCATAAAGATGATAGAGAATCATGTATTCCATGACAGGTCAAAGAACATAGAGATCCGATATCATTACATCCATGAAATGGTGCAGAGAGGAGCCTTAAAGCTCTAGTACGATAGCACGGATGAACAGGTTGTTGATGTGTTGACCAAGCCTCTATCTCGTGTAAAGTTTGAGAACTTTTGAGATAATCTTGGTATAGTTTGAAAGGACCTTCCTCGAAAGGGGGAGTAGTTGTTGTGATAAGACATCTCTTGCTTCCAGCCTTATTGTTGTGACGTAAAGCAAGATGATGTGATAAGACTAGAACTATGCTTTCAGCTTGACAGCTACGACATAAAGCCAGTCTAGTATCTTGCTTCCAGCTTGATTGTTGTGACGTAAAGCAGGACGAGTATCTTTCTTCCATCTTTATTGTTGTGATGTAAAGCATGAAAATGTGATGTGACTAGTACTGAGCTTCCAGCTTGATAGCTGTAATGTAAAGCCAGTCTAGTATCTTGCTTTCAGCTTGAGTGTTGTGACATAAAGCAAGACGATGAGATGAGACTAGTACTGCGCTTCTGGCTTGACAGCTATGACATAAAGCCAGTCTAGTATCTTGCTTCCAACCTAATGGTTGTGACGTAAAGCAAGATGATGAGATGATACTAGTACTGTGCTTCCGGCTTGATAGCTGTGATGTAAATCTAGTCTAGTATCTTGCTTCCAATCTGATGGTTGTGACATAAAGAAAGACGATGAGATGAGACTAGTACTGCGCTTCCGGCTTGACAGCTGTGACGTAAAGCTAGTCTAGTATCTTGCTTCCAACCTAATGTTTGTGACGTAAAGTAAGACGATGTGATGAGACTAGTACTGCACTTACGGCTTGACAGATGTGATGTGAAGCCATTCTAGTATCTTGCTTCCAGCTTGAGTGTTGTGATGTAAAGCAAGACGTTGATATGAGACTAGTATTGTGCTTCCAGCTTGAGTGTTGTGACGTAAAGCAAGACGTTGATATGAGACTAGTACTGTTCTTCCAGCTTGAGAAGCTGTGACGTAAAGTCATTCTAGTATCTTTCTTCCAACTTGATTGTTGTGACGTAAAGCAAGATGAGTACTGAGCTTCCAGCTTGACAGTTGTGACGTAAAGCTAGTCTTGTATTATGATGAGTCAGCCTCATGCTGTGATGATGATGATGTATCATTTTTATATTAATACATATTGATGCATATGATGATTGCATTCCTTTGAGAATGATGATATTGTCAATGAAGAAAACTTTCGATGATTTATAGATATGCTAGTCAGTGTTCCAAGATGATATTGATGATGTTGTCCTCTCACCCACTTGATGTTGTTGATGATGTTGTCCTCTCTCTCTCGCCTGATGTTGTTGAATAATACCCTTCTTGTTAAGGGGGAGTGTTAAAATAATGTAACTGCAAAGTGTATTCTTATTATTATTTGATACTTTATTCATTGGATCAATCCCCATTATGGATTGATCATGTTGGATATTGTAAAAGGACCAAATCCCCTTTTGCAGATTGGTCATAATGTACTTGTAAAAGGAAAAAGAAGAAGTCAGCCCAAGAATATATCAAGAGGCCCCGAAATATAATAAAGGTGGTTATAACCACCCAATTGGAGAAGTTGGCCCTGCCATTGAAGAGACACTTCACACGTGCCAGTATTGTATAAATAAGGAGGGTAGCGCCTCACTTAGACACACAACTCGCTTGCTCATTGAGAGACAAGTTTCAGAACTGCAGTTAAAGAAGAAGGAGAGAGAGTGGCGCATCTTTGGGAGAGGATATTCTGTATTAGTTTGAGTTATCTCTTGGCATTGTATTGGCTATCTATAATAAGGAAGTTTGGTTGGGTTTCCTTCCCCTAAAGGGTTTCCTAGGATAAATGTTGTGTCTCTTGTGATTGTGCATTTCTCAGTGATCTTGTATTATGCTATTGTTATCTATTGAAATGAAAAGAACTATAATAATGGCTTAAACATTAATACTAGCCACATCCTGCGACCAGAAACGTTCATTTCTTATTTCTTCCTTGAACTTGAGAGCTTGGTCTCCCTTCTCTACTTATTTTCATAGGTCTTCCTCTACCCACCACGTCTTCCTTTCTTTCCTTCCTCAACAACATTATGTGTGGCCTGAATTCCTATTCTGTGGTCAGGTCTAAAAGCCTTACATATGGGCACTCTTCCCCATCCCCTCATTAACTCTTAAGGAGGTCTTCCCACCTACCAGCCTGATAGTAATTCATTCCTGGGTCAGAGGACTGTTCTGGTCCTGAGTAATTAAATCCATCATGGTACTGGTTTGATGGGGGTTATCTCAACCATTTCTGGTTCCCCTCACCATCTCTTTCATAGCATCTGTGTTCTATCTTTGCAACCNTTCATGATTCATGCAACACTTATCCATTTTCTATTAATAAAAAAAATTGCATTGATTGTCCTTTTATACAAAGGTTCATCAAATCAAACATTCACACATATCGAGTTTTCCATAGTTTCTTGGCCAATATATTTATATTTACAAACTGGGGGAAACAGGGGTGTTACAATCCCCTCCCCCTTAAAGGAACATCATCCTCGATGTTATGTCTGTCAATGTTCTCTCATGTATATACAGAAGTAAATAAAAATGGATATGCTTGTTTCATGGCATCTTCCATTTCCCATGTAGCTTCATCTGGGCCAAAGTGTTTCCATTGCACCTTGACATGTGCAATGATTATGTTCTTGAGTGAGGTTTCCTTCCTGTCTAATATGCATTGAGGTTCTAGTAGGAATTCTCCCTCTAGATCCACCTGAATCACAGACCAATCAATTATATGATTAGAATCATGTACATATTTCTTCAATAATGAAACATGGAAAACATTATGTGCCTTCACTGTGGGAGGGAGTGCTATCCTATAGGATACAGGTCCCACTCTATATAATATTTCAAAGGGTCCACAATACCGGGGTGTCAGCTTGGCACAAGCTAATGTTCTCAAGGAACTCTTCCTAGGTCTAATTCTAAGATAGACATGGTCTCATGTCTTCAACTCTTTGGGAGTTCTCTTTCTGTCAACATAACTCTTTTGTCTATCATGAGAAGTTTTCATATTTTTCTTAATATGAAATACTTGTTGTTCCATTTCTTTTAGCATGTCGGGTCCAATTGTAATTCTATCCACACTCCAGCTGATTGGAATCTTGCACTGTCTACCATAGAGGGCTTCAAAAGGGCTCATCTTCAATGACTCTTGATAATCATTGTTGTAAGAAAATTCTACCAATGGAGGGTAGTCTTCCCACTTCTTAGGTTGATGCATTACATGCATCCTTAACATGTCTTCTAGTATTTGGTTCACTCTTTCTGTCTATCCATCCATTTGAGGGTGATAGGTTGTGCTAAACAAAAATTTAGTCTCAAAACCAACCATTAAGGATTTCCAAAAGCTTGAAATAAATTTTGTGTCTCTGTCAGATATAATCTCCCTAGGCATGCCATGCAGTCTAAATATATCCTTCATGAATATGTTGGCAATATCTATTTCCTTACAAGTTGACTTGACAGGAACAAAGTGAGCAGACTTGCTCAATTTGTCCACCACTACCATGATGGCATCATTATGCTTGGCCGATTTTGGTAATCTGGTGATGAAATCCATGGAGATGGTTTCCCATTTCCATTATGGAATTGGTAGAGGTTGTAACAACTCCACTGGGTGTCGGTTTTTTGCCTTAAATTGTTGGCATTCTATACACTTAGCTAGATAGTCAGCTATTTCCTTTTTCAATCCAGGCCAACATAATTGTTTCCTAGTGGTCGTGATCATTTTATGATAACCTGAATGACCAATATATGGTCTCTTGTGTAGTTCATCCATTATGAACCTCTTCAAGTCGTCACAACTTTGAATATACAATCTATTTCTATAGGTCAGTAGGCCTTCATCCATCATTTGATAGCTTTCATACCTTATCCCTGTGAGCTCTTGCTTTAGGTATGACGTCATGGTCTTGAAAAATGCATATGTTTCTTGTGCATTCCTGACTCTCTCTCTCTGACATCTATTTCATAGGTGCTTACCACTGCCAAGTGAATCATTTTCACACTTCTACTAAGGGCATCAACCACCCTATTCTCCTTTCCTTTGATGTGTTTGATTTCAAAATCAAACTCACTAAGGAGATCCATCCACCTATCTTGTCTATCATTGAGCTTTGGTTGATCAAACAAGTGCCTCAACCCACAATGGTCTGTCATAAGTACAAATCTGCTACCCAAGAGGTAACGCCTCCACATTTTTAAAGCATGCACTATGGCAGCGAACTCTAGATCATGGGTCACATAATTTATTTAATGCTCATTCAATTTTATGGATTTGTAGCAAATTACACGCCCTTATTGCATAAGGACTCCTTCAAGTCCTTCCTTACAGGAATCTGTACACATGAGGAAGTCATCATCAGGGTCTACAATCTTCAGCATGGGTGCATGGGTTAGAAGGTATTTCAGTTCTTGAAATATTTCTTCACATTCTGATGTCCAAGTGAATTTAACCCTCTTTTTCTAAAGGATAGTGATTGGACAACCAATCTTGGAAAATCCTTTTATGAACATTGGACAACCAATCTTGGAAAATCCTTTTATGAACCTTCTATAGTATCCTACTAAGCCCATAAAGGACCTGATATCAAATACATCCTTTGGGGTAGGCCATTCCATGATAGATCTGATCTTTTTAGGGTCTAATGTCACTCCTTCTTCAGAAATAACATGGCCTAAGTAATGGACTTGCTTATGGAAAAAGTCACACTTGTTAAACTTAGCATAGAGATGATGCTCTCTTAGTACTTGAAGCACTAATTTAAGATGTTCTTCATGCTCCTATATGTTCTTGGAGTAGATTAGTATATCATCAATGAAAACCAATAAAAATATGTCTAGGAATTTGATGAGTACATTATTCATCAAGCACATAAAAGTGGTGGGGGCATTGGTTAATCCAAATGGAACCGCCACAAATTCATAGTGACCATATCTTGTCCTGAAGGTTTTTTTGTGGATGTCTTCATCCTTGATTCAGACTTGATGGTATCCAAACCTTAAGTCAATCTTCTAGAAAATGGAAGCACCCCTTAATTGTTCAAACAAGCCATTGATTCTTGGTAAGGGATACTTGTTCTTTATGGTTGTCTTATAAAGTTGTCTATAGTCTATGCACAGTCGGAGTGTGCCATCTTTCTTTTTCACAAACAATGTGGGTGCTCCCCATGGAGACATGCTAGGTCAGATGTAGCCTTTTTCCATCATCTCTTTTAGCTATAACTTGAGCTCAACTATCTCTAGTGTACTCCTCCTATAGGGTGTTCTAGACACTGGCACTGCTCCTAGTGCAAGTTCTATGGAGAAGTCAATGTCTCTCCTCGGAGGTAGACCCGATACCTCTTCTGGAAACATGCCTTTATAATATCTTAATATGGGGTGGTCCTCTAGGTTTGGTTTCTCATCCTCAACATATTCCAACACATGTATTGCATATAGAGGACATCCCTTCCTGCAATACTTTTTCATTTGAAGGGCTGATATTCGTCTCACTAAGATAGGCCTTTGAATCCCTTGAAGGGTTATTTTTTCCCTTCTTCATTTTTACACTCCAATATTTTATGGTAACAGTCCAACTTGGTTTTATAAGTAGCTACCCAGTCCATACCAACCAACAGGTCATAATATCCTAGGGGAAGTATGTTAAGGGTCGCTTGGGTGGGCAATCCATCCATAATGAATTGTCAAGCTGGTATGACCTCTGCTACTTTTCTTTTGGTTACAGTGGTTAGTTGTACCAACCATGGCTTAACATGTCTAAATAGTTGTATTTTACACTTATCAATATTTTGAGGGGCCACATAACTCAAATTAGAACCAGGGTCAATTAAAATAGAAACTAGACGATTGGCGATCATACCTTCCATCTCCACCACTGAATCTTGGTGGTCGGATTATTTATTATCCAAGGCTTCATAAATCTGTGGAATACTCCTAGCCACATCATTAATTGTGGTAGCTTCTTGGATATTGTAGACTCACCTATTGTTTTGTTGTTTGTGTGGACAATCCATCAAAAAATGTTCTTCTCCACAACCCCAACATTTCAAGGGTTCTTTCTTTGGGTTATCAGTCTTTCTTGGGACTTCTCCAAAATGTTTATTTCCACTCTGGGAGGGGAAATTTTGTTGATACACACTTCTAGTAGGAAGGATCATCCTAGAACCCTACCCATAGTTCTTAAATCTTGAGGATTTAAACCCCTTCTTATTGAATCCCGAACTACTCTTATTCTTCCAATCCTCGTGAGGTTATGTCCGACTCCTGAACTGTTCATAAAAATACCTTGCCTTTCGCATAGTGTCTTCTAAGGTCTTTGGCTCATCAAAATAAATCTTGTCTTTGTAGGTCTGAGGTAACCTGCTAATAAATCGATGCACTTTTACCTTTTCATCCTTAATGTAGGGTACATTTCTTAGCAGCTCAAGGAATTTATTGACATATTCCTCTATGGTGAGTTGTCCTAGCTTGAGTTCATATAACTCATTAGTCTTCCCATAAAAGTATTTCTATGACAAATACTTCTTCTTGAAGTATTTCTCAAACTGTTTCCATGAAAAGTCCTCCTCATGGATTCCCTTCACATTCCTAAGGTATTCCCACCAAATGGAGGCCTTTCCATTCAGTTTGAAGATGGTTATTCGAGCCTTCAAGTTTTCAGAGTATTCATGGACTCTTAAATACTTCTTTAAACCAAGCAGCCAAGGTTTTGCCTCTTCCCCCTTCTCAATATCTCCATTGAAAGAGAGTGGTTTGGCTTTCTTGAACTCTTCAGGATCATGACTTTTGGAATGTTTTTGCTTCTTTCCTTTCCTTTGAGAATGTGAGCTAGTTTTTCTACTAGAAGATCCCTCAGAGTTTCCAGTTTCCTCTCTAGAGGACTCTCCCGATGAGCATATCCTACCTCCAGGTTGGACCTTCCTCAAGGTACTCCTCCTAGTGTGGCCACTTATGGGACCAAATTTTTGTATCTTAGGTGGACTTTGACTTATCTTCGTATGTCGTCAGTCCACCTGACTGGTTATGGGTCCATGCTGAAGTTTCCTCTGTATATCAGATAAACTCTTCAGCAAGACTACATTAATTTTCGTTTATTTTTCTTTCTCCTTTATCAATCTCTCATTGTCATCCTTGCAACTTTGTAATTCGTCCATGAGGATCCTTACAGTTTCATCCAGATTCAGAGGGGTTTCCACCACCCTCCTTTCATCAGATTCTTTGTCTCTATTGTGGGATCCATCCCCCACTTCCTGGCGCATCACCATCCTTTATACTTTTATTTTTCCCGTGATTTACTGACTGCTTGAGTGATGAAAAAATAGCTATTGTTAGACAACAATCTATTATTTTATGAACAACACATAGTTCATATTTCTTAAATACACATACAGTATAAAGCTTCATTCTTTTCTTCAATAAAATTTTAACCAAAATCTTTAGGAAAGAGGTAATATAGGGTGTCATCCTTAAAATTCCTTTAAATATGGTTTTTACACAACTCGTCCATGATCCCAAGAAGACCAAATGTTGTAACCATGCTCTGATACCAATTTGTAACACACTCAACCCCTGAGTATCTTTCCTAGGGATGGGGAATCAAAAATTTTCTCTCCTTAACATCTAAAATCCTTTGTCTGAGGTCTTCATCCTATTCTACTTACCCATAGAGTTGTAATGACTACTACGAGGCTCAAATCCGAGCTTTGGGTTGCAAGTTATGGCTTCCCAAAGTTATTTGAGCGTTCTTTGGTTGAGGGCCACATGAATCCACCTCACATGTATTGTCTCCAAGTTCCTTCATCCACGGTGAAAGTCCATTCATCGTCTGATCCCATGATTGGACTCAATCTTCGTCTAACATGTAGGCATTTAACACGTAGGCCAGCATGAACTTTGGCACTTAAGCGCTTCGGTGATGAACGCCTCCTTATTGTCTACTCATGAGACCTTCTGGAGTCCCAAACTCCAGAAGTTTTGTAATATTGCCACATGGTTCCGACCTTTGGTCCTTTTCAGTCCCTCTATTATGCTACACCCCAAATCCTTTGGAGTCCCGAAGTCTCGGACTCTTGTAGTTCCGGTCACTTCACCAACCACTTTGGCTAGGCAGGAACATACCAAAAGTTAACACGTAGAAGGGCCAGGGATGACACGTGTCACCTTCCAATAGGCATATAGGGTCTACGAAGAACACAAATCGAGTTGACATGTGGCACATTGATTGTGGGTCCACATCACCCTAGTGACATCATCTTTCCATGTCACACCAAACTGACAACCTTCTAACATCCCTCAAATATCACGGTCGAGATCCGGCCACATAGATCCATAGATCCACGACTAACATTACTTTGTGATTATGACCTTCGGGAGTTTTGCGATGCAAACTCCTCTTTTCTTCTAGAGTTGGTCAATGTTGGGATGACCACAACCTAGATCTGACAGTTAGGAAAAGTCCCGAGGTTTCCTTGAATTGACGACTCTCGCTACTTCAGGATTTGGAGCTTATCGACACACCACACCTAAAATTCCCTAGAGTGCTCAATATTTGAACTAAAGGATCTAGTGCCACATGTCCCCTGTATATCAACAGTTGAGAGGGATCCCAAAGGATCCTTAGATCCATGGTACACATTACTTCGTGACTTCGACCTTTAGGGGTTTTGGTGTTACAACACCCATGTCCTCCTGAAGTGGTCAATGTCGGGCTGACTACACCGTAAATCCAATGGCTAGGAAAGAACCCAAAGTATCCCTAGATTTATGGTCTTGGTCACTTCATGACTCCAGCCTTTGGGGGTTTTTGGCTTTACTGCCACTCCATTCTCCCAAAGTAGGACTACATTGAAGTATCATGTGCGGATCCCTCCTCCTGATTGATCGGATGGTAGGTGGAGCTCCTAAAAATCTCCCCAAAATCTATGTCTCTCCTTTAATTCGTAACTTCGACATTTGGGGAGTTTGATGCTATGGCATCTCAATTCTCCCATTGTGGTACTCCATCGAAGTCATCTCGGTGTAGATCCAATGGCTGAGGGGACCCCCGAACACTCTCGATCGGTGGCTCGCACTACTTCGTGATGGGGAGTTGGATCCCAGTCTAGTCAACAATATAGGTTCATCTATCTACTAGGGAACCCTCCCAACGTCGGTCGACCTTACAGGTAACCGTGACTCTCGGTCAGCTTTGGCCAGTGTGTGGCTATTAGGACCGACAACACTCTGAAGTCTCAGACTTCTGGAGCTCCAAAGCTAGAAGGACTTGGCTCCCTTAGGCTTAGCATAGGGTTCCTAGATATTGGTCACATGGTTCCTTCTAACTCTCGCAAGTTTAAGCACAATTTCCTCATCGTGAACTTGCTAAGGACTTGGGCATAATATCACAGTCGCACAGTAAGGAGTCTAAAGAAGATATCCTCTTCAGACGGGCATGGCCAGATTGATGCAATACTTTCTATCTCAGTGGTCCTACAAGTTTATGCCCCACGAAACCTCGAAGGCTAATTTGGGGCATATAGACGATCAATCAGAAGAATAATTTCACAAGAAGATAAATGCATACACATAACTTGATCATTCAATACAAAAACCATTCTTAGATGTATAAATACATACATTCATCCATTATTCCAATTCAATGCATAGAGTATGAAAACACTTATCAAAACCAGATAACGTGATGTGACTTCTAAGAGGGTTGTATGTTTCCACCCAATCATAGGCTCAGTCACTCCTAATGGATTTACCATTGGCCACCCTCGAGCTAGACCACGATGCTCTGAGAGAGAATTATGTCTTTCAGCTCAACAAAAAATCAGGGATGAAATTTACTCTCCTCCTCCCATAGGATCTTGGCAACGGGTTTCTCTATACTAATAAAAGAGGCCTACCTGATTACTTCATCAGTCACTCAGCACCCTTGTTTATCAGCTTGTATCATAACCCTGCTAGCCACATCCTACGACTAGAACACGTTTATTTCTTAGTTCTTCCTCAAACTTGAGAGCTTAGTCTCCCTTCTCTGATTGTCTTCGCAGGTCTTCCTCTACCCGCCATGCCTTCCTTTCTTTCCTTCCCCAACAAGATTGTGTGTGGCCCAAATTCCCAATCCATGGTCAGGTCTAAAAGCCTTACAGATGGGCGCTATACCCCATCTCATCATTAACTCTTGAGGAGGTATTCCCACCTATCAACCTGACTGTCATTCATTCTTGGATCAGAGGACTGCTCTGGTCCTGAGTAATTAAATCCAGCAAGGTATTGGTTTGGTGGGCGTTATCTCAACCATTCCTAGTTCCCCTCACCATTTATTTCATAGCATCCATGGTCTATCTTGGAAAATCCCATGTTTCAGTAGTCATGCAACACTTATCTATTTTATATTAATATCATAAATTACATTCATTGTCCTTTTATACAAAGGTTCATAAAATCAAACATTCACACATATCAAGTTTTCCATAGTCTCTTGGCCAATATATTTATATTTACAAACTGGGGGAAACAGGGGTGTTACAGTTGTTGTGACCACAACACCACCCTTTCATGAATTTATGATATAGATTTATAATTCAAAAGTGATGGTGAATTTCATTTAAGGAATATGATGGAAAATATGTGATTTCTTGCATTGTCACTTGGAAATAGAGGATTTATTTTCCATGAGTCCCCTTTCATATTCCCCTCTTGTTGACTCATATATGTCTTGTACCATCTATATCCATATTGGACCATTATATTTTATATTCCAACATTACCATTTCACATAACATATAGTGCATCATGGTAACTCTACCACATGGTCTTTGGAAAATGTATTTGCAACATTTATATACCTATCCATTCTTTAGTCGATCCTTGTCTTTAAGCTCCATGTTAGAAATCCATAAATAACAAATTTACAACATTTAAATTATAAGGTCATTTATGTAATCTCACATGTTCTATCACACATCATAATAACCATGTTTTTACACTTCATACACGATATTCTCTAATACCTTCAAATGGTTAAAAATTTGATAATGCATTGATGGATTTAAGAAATATCAAAAAAACAAGTTATAATTACAAACATGAGAATGCATATGTGTTTAATAAATATCTAGAACATGAAAAACATTTCATGGATACGACTTCTTCTATACTATGAAACTAAGTTGAGTCACTATAAATTATTCAAACGTGTATATAACAACTCTTTATACAAAGATATCTAGTGTTATAGAAGTTGCAAATGTAACTAACCTTGAAAAATAGTACAACTAGTTCTTCCTCCCATAATAATTATAATTGCACTCATAACCAATAATTTTTAGAACCATATTAGTCCTATTATAATTCAAACAAGATTTGTTTGTAAACACTCCATGTTATTTTTGTAAGATGAGTTGAGTTAACCTTAACTTGTCATCAATTTACTACCTATGGTTTATTGTCCATGATTTTTTATATTTTTAATATTATTCATAGGATCATTTCACTCCATTGTGTATGGTATTGTGTCATTGAATTATGGAGCGAAATCATTGTTTAAAGTGGAGTTGTACCCAAAAGGGTTTTCTCCACTATAGATATATTATCCTATATTTGATGTTATTACCTTTTTTACCGCTGATATTTTTATTTTAAACATTTGTAATATTAATAATATTAACAATAAAACCACATCACATAATGTGCATTCAAGAGAAATACCAAATGTGTGTGTCCATGCATCGTAAATTTTTAGAGATTTTACCATCATCGAAAAGTGGTTATCAGGTAAATTGTTGGTGTATACTATAATATGGCTAATCTGATAGTAACATTAAGTATTATCATATCACATACAACCAACTTGGACCCTGAGACCTTTCATAGCACTTAACTACTTAAGCTAACCCATTGATACATGCACACACAAATATATGTATGTGTGTGTGGTAGATTAGTCACAAACATAAACTTACATGACATTTGGTGGTTGTTGTAATAATAATAATAACAACTACTACTACTTTATGTATTTGTTTGTTCCTCCCCATTTAAATATGTTTTTTCTTCAAAGCATAATATGGAGAAGGATACATATTTGTTATTTTACTTAATGATATATTCTTGATATATTATGACACAAGATGTTATAATATCCGAAGTGCCAAACAAAATCCTTGTATTATGAAAGGTTAATTGACCCTAATTTCATACTTCGTGGAATTGTATGGTATTATTTTTAGTAAAACTTCTTTGATTTTGATTCTTGGTACACACATTTTGAAACAAGTTAAGTTGGGGTTTCAATATTTAAGAATGTAGATTATGTTTTTTTTCAAGTTCCATATAATGATGTTTATGATTTGGGTAATGATACAGTTTTATATTTGAATTTCCTTATTATATATTGGGATAAAAAAATGTTGTGTTAGTATTTATTGATATTTCGGTATTTTTAGGTTGATATATGATTTCATTACTAGTGATATATGAAACTTCAATTGTGATTAGATATGTATGTGTCACTTTGTTGATTGATTGTTCATTGACAATAAATAAACATTGACTCAGTTGTTTTTTTTTAATTATTATGTTGGATTACATATGTGAGAGTTCCCCTATCCATTGTTTGTATCTTGAATTATGCAAGTGTTCTTGATTCAAATGGATTGGTTAATGGTTCTATCAAATTTTGAAATGTGTATATCCTTTCTCTTCATTTTCTTACTTTGTTAAGAAAAAATCATTATGAATTTTAAATAGTTGATTTCCTTATCCAATAAGTTTTTTTTTTTCTTTATTTACGAAAGTTTTGTCAAAATTTATGTTGAGCTATTACTTTTGTTATTGCAATTTATGTGCATTATATTGATATTTTTCTATTTCACTTTTAATTTATTTATTTGTATAGCAAGGAATCCTTTTTCACCTATAAAACTCAACTTTTGTTAGAGTTCATAGGTGTATTGCAAAAGTAGAAATAACATATCCAATCAAAGTGGTGTTTATGAACATATTTATGACATTTCAAACAACAAGAACAACATTCACATAATGCCTTATATTGTGTAGATAAATCCATGGATCATATATTCATACTTGAGCATGTAAACAATCTCCCTTGAAGTAAGTTTGATTTGGTCAATTTTGATCACCCAAGATGGCCCCAAATAAGTTAGAAAAACTCTCATCACTTAGCATTTTTTGTTCCTAATTGACTCTATTTGATCCATTTAAGACCATTTGGTCGTTTTTTAGTTAGCTCAAATAAATCGGTCAATTGGTCCTCAGTTTATTTCAACTTCATGTCAAAAGTTCCTAATTTATGCAATTGATACACGTCTCAATTTCCTCAAGTTGGATTTACACAGATTTCAACATCCCCCCTTAAATAAAACTTGGGAGATACAAGAGGTGGAATTATCTCAACACCCACCCCCATGTAATGACATCTTCCTAAAGTTGAAGCACACAGTAAATTTTAAAAAACTTTTTCTATTTTAATGGCTTAGTAAAAATATCAATAATATGATCATTTTTCCTACAATAAACAAGAGTTACCACATTTTCCTATACTAAAAGGTAGTGTGCATGAAGCTCAACCTGCTTCATATTTCTATGTGTAGCGAGATCATTTTAAACAACTTGTATTGTACTATGATAGTCATAATACATTATAGTCAATAATTCCTTATGACGAAACCCAAACTCTCCCATCAAATTGCAAATCAAAACTACCTCAATTCCTATGTTCACTTCTCCTACGTATTCAATTTCAATGAAAAGAGCATGCAACATTTTACATGACCATACAATAGAAACATATCCAATTAGAAATACATATGTAGAAATAAACTTCTAGTCATTCCCATCACCAACCCAATCAAATTCTATATATTTGACCTACTGATTAGAGACTTTATTGAAATGCTTAATGGAAAGTTGATACTTTCCTTTATTATATAGAACAAACATGTTTGAAACCTTTAGATGGCTCTACTTTATATCCTATGTGAATCTAGAGATCAAACTTATAGGAAAGGAATTATCAAATTTACTATGAATCAAATAAATAAGACTACCAATAATTTCCTATATACAATAGCATTAACTAACTTTTGGAGAATCACATTCCTTAGTTAACTTACTCCTTAACAAAATGGAGTAGAAAAAGGATTACAATATTCTGTTTAAATATCATTAAGATATCCAAATATTACTTTAGCTAAGAAATCAAGATACCATCATCTAAATACATCACTTAGATGCCACAAAATAAATGAAACATACCTAAGTCAATCATTTTGTAACATCCCCACTATAATCCCTAGTTTAATTAATGTTTATGTAGATATAATGTGTGGATATGACCAAGCGATGTAATATACGAATTGAATTTTTGAATGTTAGTAATAAAATGTGAGGCCAATTTCTAAGGGGACATGGACAGAGATGGGGGATGAATTAATACACAAGAGAGAGGAGGGTCTAAGAGAATGCCTAAGAGGGGGTCCAAACAGAAATTACCCATGTATATTAATGCAACCCATTTTCCAAAATTTGATATTGGTATATGAGCCTTCTAATTTCTTATTGAATGTTCACAAATCCAATCATTGAATACATATAAGAGGGTGGGTGTGAGAAGTCACATATCATAGTTATTAGGCACATGGGGGATAAGTACAATCATCTTGGGGAAGTGTGTGAGTTAAGAAAGGAAATACAAAGGGAGGAAATTCATATGGGTTGGGAAAAAAAATTTAGATAGTCAATTTTGTGTGCAAGAGGAGCAAGTAGAAAGAAAGAAAGAGAGTCTGGAGCTAGAGCATCCATGGAGGGAAAATTTCAAAGCATGTTGGAGTGCATTTGCAGCATTTGGAGATGAAGATTGAAGAGCCAACTTGTCAGGCCTGAAGAGTGGAATCTTGTGTGAGTTTCACTTTTTATAGCATCATTTTCCACCACATATGCTTATGATGAATTATTGGCCTGAGCTACATCCCTTTTCCTTCTTGCATGACCATTTTACCCCTTTCCTCCTCAAAAATACTTTTAAAAATCCCATTTTTTTATGCACACAACTATCCTTAAAGCATATCATGTACACATGCTTGTTTCCAGTTAGCAACCCACGTACATGTTAAACTGGATCAAAAAAATAATAATTCTGACTTTTCGGGTGGATTTGATGGGTTCCTCAGGTTCCTGACCTCCTATATCCAATCCATAACTACTCCAACTATCAAAAAGGAGTATACATTACAACCTAGGGGTGGAGGAAAAACAAAACAAAGAAATGTATCCTTATGTTGTCATTTTCAATTCAGTCTTGCAAGTCCCATTTTCCCCTTGCATCGAAGATTGTCCCTTCCATCTCAAAACCCTTGTTTTCAGAAGTTGTGTTCTCCCTATCTTGTCAGGAAGGAATCCTTATCCTTGTTTCAACTTGCTTGAGCACAAAGTATTAAAGGTATTGTTGGTCATCTTTGGCCTTGGGTGGAATAACTTGGAGTCCAGTTTCGAGGTTGTGTCGCAGCAATTACAACTTGTAACCAACTTTCTTATGTTGTTCATAATAAAATATCTCTCATTCTCATCCAATTTTGTATTTTGTTTCATGTTGTTAATGTACTGTACATCTCCTAATTTGAATCTATAATGAAAGTTGTAATGTTCATGTTTTAGTTAATTATCAAATAACTACCTCTTTGTAGTTGTTCATCTCTTTGTGTGCAAGAGATTTCAAAGAATCGTTGTAGAAGAGTGTTTAAGAGAAAGTATTTGCATGGGATCGACATCAAATGTCAAAGTATAGGTTTTTTTTCTACTCTCTCTCTTGAAAGTTAGTTATCACAAGGTAGTTATTCTCGATTAATTGTCTAATTTGAGTCTGAGAATGGTCTTTTGTTGAGATCATTTCCTATTTTCAAGTTTTCCTTCCCTATTCTATCTTCCCAATTATGTTTTCTATTTATTTTCCCTCTCCTACACCTCCCCTTGTTTCCCTCTTTCTTTTATCCTCTCTCATCTCCTTTTCTAGTTACCATACTTAGTCATATTTCAGTGATCATTGGGTTAACAGGTTGGCGGGTTGGCATACCTTCATCTCCATCCACTTTCCCATGCCATAAGTCCACTGCTACACTTAGCCATTTTTTCAATTTCACAGGTTTGTGGGTTCAAGCCCTCATCCTCCAAGTTTTGTGATCTTAACTTTGCACCCCAAGTTCCATGATATGCATTTTAACCGTCATATTTGTCGCAGGTGTTGAGCCCCAAAGTATTTTATTCCTTTTGCATGCAATTCCGACCGACCTTCTTTGTACACTTAACATATTTTTTATCATCCATAACCACGGGTTCTCGGGTTAGCAGGTTCATGAAAAGCTCCATATTCAAAATCACTCTTGTCCTTCCCCGCCATTCTCTTGATTTTCCCAATATACATTCAGTTTTTTTTAATGCGAACAATTGTTAAATATCATCATTAATGGAAAAAGGCTCGAGGAATTACTCATTAAATTGCATTAAATATCCATTTTCCAAGGGATTAAATTATCATCATCTCTCCAAAAATATTTATTTGAAGTTGTTATCCAACTGAATAAATACTCTCGTCAACCTATGGCAACGCCAGCTAGACAACAATTTTTTGGTGATACTTTTAATATATTTGGCTATGAAGACCATAACTTCCAGTGGTCAAGGGCATATCCATACTATTCCTCTCCTCCTGCACAGAAAGATGTAATTTGGGCATCTGTAATTTCTCACGCTAGGTGTGTTCCTAAGTTTTTTTAATGTAAAGGACTTGTTTCATGGTGTGTGGAAAAGTACACGCCAAGCCAGATAATTATACAACTCCAAGATCATTCTTCGATTTCTCTTTCATCGCAAGTTTTTTCGCAAGATGTTAAAGCTGCCAGATTCGACGCTTGCTTTCAAAGAAGAAGATTGCATATATTTTTTGAAGAAACATAACAATGGGCTTGACCTCCTACCTGAATATTTGGAGAATCTTTCATCTATTCCAAAAGACATAACCAGGATCCAGGTTGATTCTTTTAAAAACCCCTATCGATAAATTGCATGGTTTTTTACTAGGTTGACAGGTCAGGAAAGCACTACTTGCTTGATTTTATATATTTTGTATTTTACAGTGCAAGGAAAGGACATCTTTGACTGGGGAAAACTAATTTCTATTGAAATATTGTCCCAGTTATCACACTATAAAAGGGACAAAAAATTATTTATGGCTTCTTATCTGATATTTTCTATTGTGTATTATTGTCAAATCCCAAACTTAACCATAAGTAATAGGGTGAATCGTGAAATAGATCCAGTTACCTTTTGGTATTAGGAACTATGGAGACATAAGACCTCTCTGTATTTCTATGAAATCTATAATGATTTTATTTAAGTCTTCAAAAGGTTGTTTTTGGGAGAAAATACTTCAAGGATATCTGACCAAGCTAACAAATTCTTAGAGAAAAAGGAACAATAGAACAAATGGAAAATCATAGTGTCATAAGGATATTATGTTCGAAAGAAAATTCTTCTTTTATCCTGTATCATGTATCGGAAAAACTATTTATTACAGAGGTGGCAAGACAATATAAATTTTGGCTACATTTTTTCCATGAAAAAAGGAAAAAATAATTTATTCCCTTGCCATGGAAGATTGGATATTTCATGTTCATAAATATAAATAAAATTGACAAGTTTGCAAATTATTTCAACAATGTGAATTTAAAGTATGCAAAAAAAGATGAAAGAATTTGATATGAATAGAATATTTGTAGAACATATGATTTCAATGGGATTCAGTAACTCGTTCATCCAGAATATCTTGAATGAAGAAGAAGAAGGTAACAACCAAAGTACTCATGTACATGATGTTGGTGACCTAGAAACATTACTCAATAGTAATGATTTTTGTAAGCAAAGGGGAAAAGGTCATTGTCAAAGGAGCGCTCAATCTCTAGTTGTTAATCCCAAGAATACCACATCATGGAACAATGCTCCAATGGCCCACCCAGTTAAAAAGGTTGTCAACAATAGTTCAAGTGGAGGGGGAGAGAAGAATCCTCCCCCTGGGAAAATCAAGAGTTCACATAAGCTCCCCGTGAGAAAGAAAAGGAAGAAATTAGTGCAAGACGAAGAGGATAATCTTATAGAAAATGACATCCAAAGATTTTCTCTAGAGGACATGGAACTAGAAGTAGATATTGAGAAAATATATCCCACAATGGAACAACCAAAAAATATGGCTCAAAAAAAAAATTATTGGAAGTTGTTACAAATGAGACGTTTAGTGAAGAAGAATCCTTCACTTTTCAAAGTGTTTTTTTTGATAAAGAGTATAAAAAATTGATGTTAGAAAGAACTGACGAGAAGAATAAAAAGGGAAAGTCTCGCTCAGAGGTCAACCTGAAGAACATGTGACCGTCCCAAATTTCCAAATTCCACAGGGAAACTGGGGATTCTCTTGACGATTCTATTGATGGTTTGGAAGCTGAAAATGCAAAGTTAAAAGAAAGGATCAGAGAATTGGAAAATACCTTAATGCCTTTTTCAATCCTGACAAGTCCTTTTTTAATAGTTAAACCAACTACACCCTCTATTAAGTTAAAAGTATCTTCTAGTTTACTACAAGAGTCTAAAGTTATGTAGAGAAAAACGTTAAAAAGAGAATGTCATTGATAACAAAAGCATGGGAGGTATCAAAAAATATGTTTTCTTTCGACTCAAGGGAACATGATTTTCATGAGTATCTGCAAGTTGATTTAAATAATGAATAAGGTTTTTATGTTGATTTTGTCTTGCCATTTGGTATAAAAGTCTCAAATATGACATAATTGAAAAGAAGAGAAGAGGATCTGCCTTCTCCAAGTCGAATTAAACAGTAAAAAAATTTAATAGCATTGTCCAAGCATGCAACGAAGCCATAGTAAAAAGAGAAGAATTGTTCAAAAGACTCATGGAGATAGATCCGGTAGGAAGCATTGATGAAGTACAAGACCCTAAGTTAATTCTCAATTCAATATTTATGACAAAGAAACAATTTGATGAACAAGTTGAGATATTAAAGGGGTTATCAGCTAAGAAATTTTATGGCATAATTGAATATAATGAATAAGAGATAGACAATTGGTTGGTTGATTATTCTGTGAAAAATCAATATATTGAGGAGGAAATACATGGCATTTCTCATGAATTGAGAGACTTGGAAGGAGAATTATTCAATATTAAAATCAGGCATGAAATAAATTTTGCACCAATTAAAAACTACATTGAAGATTGGTTTAAAAAGGGAATCAATAAATTAACCAAAGAAGGCCAAGAAGAAGTAGTTGAGACGGTTCCTATAACCTTCAATGAGGAAAATAAAAGGACAAAAGAAAGCAAGTGAAAGAGAGATATACCATCATAGTAATTTTATGTTGATCACATCTTGCTTTCTTTATCAGTTTTTCATCCAGTTACTCCACTTCTTTGACTAGAAATGTTTATCCGAAATCTGATAACTCCTTCATGTCTTCTTTCCATCTCTTTCTACTCTATCATCTCCCACCATCTTCTTTCCACAAATTACTTATTTTTTATATTTTATTTATGGTACGCGGGAGCCCCAATCCCAATCCTAAGGACAAGCACATTTAAATTTCAAAGATTTGTAACATAATCTATATTTTTTCAAAAACCCCAAGAGAACTATTTATGGATCAGTTTTGATGGTGTTTTATAACTCTTAGTTTTGAGTATAAAATATTTGAGATTGAGATTGATCTATCATTTTATTTATTTGAGCTCCACATGTGTTTACTCTATTAAAGTTCTCTTATGCGTGCAGACCATCTTCTTTTATTTTATGTGATCAGAAATATTTAGTTTAACTATGATGGATGTGAGGAAATTTTGTTATTCTTTTTTAATATGTGATGTGTGAGGTTCCTGGTAATGTCTCAGAAAGTCTCCTTAAAAAATACATTTTATTTTATTTTACTTCAATCTTTATATTTCTTTGAATATCACGGCGTACTTTCTCATAGTCCTATATTATTTTGAAAATATAGAATCCCAAGAATATATTGAAACATAGAGTATTACCACCTCTATAAAGATGCAGGGGGATTTGTATCCCCGTGAGGTTTTTGTTTTGTTCATAACGGATTCAAGCATCAACATTTTTGGCGACCTTACTGGGGAGTGACTAAAAATTTTAAATATGTTTTAGCATTTTTTAAATATGCATGAATTTTCCCCAGGTTGATCAGCCCCACCTGGAAATTGGATTAAATAATCAATGAAGCATCTTACATCAGCTATATAATCTAGTAATAACAAAAACCGAGACCAGGGAATAATTGGAAATATCTTGGCAGATATTGTTCTAAGAAGAATAAAGAGAAATCTTCTGTAGACAGAGGAGAGACACGCGAAAAGACCGAAGAAACGAAAGACTATCTCGAGCAGGACAAGAACAAGGTCGGGATTGAAGCTGGACAAATACAAGGGACCCATTACCAGAAGTAAAAGAAAGAAACTATGTATTCTAAGAAGTGGAAAACATATTTCGAAAATATCTCTAGACATGGCAGGAAGAAATCAACAACCGTAAGAAGAACCACGAAGATAACCTCATGAAGAAAGACAAGGAGGTGGAGGAGGTGGTGGAAAAAATCAAGAAGACCTAATATTTGGAAATCGAAGAAGAGTAAGAGATTCCCCTTTAAATATTTGAGGTGAGCAACATGACCTCCCTATCCTCCCTAAGGGAACCTTGAAATAATTTTCTAGAGACAAAACAATTGATGCTAAAAGACACCTTAATTTATTTCTTAATATTTGTGATTTTCATCATGTTGAATATGACGATGTGATGGTAAGGTTATTTCTTTAAACCTTATCATGAAGAGCCTATGAATGGTATATGACATTACCCACTAGGTCAATTGGATCATTTTACGAACATGAATCCATTTTCCTGACTATGTTCGCTCCTCCAGTCGCATATGATACCCTTCTCACTAATTTTACCTAGATTGGTTTGAGGAAGAATGAGAGAATACGAGATTTTATTCTCAGGTTCAACAAAACCTTGAGTAAGATTCCAAAAGATAAAATACCTAATGACCTAGTGATACTTGGTTGTTATAATAATGTGATGCCCCCAAATGTAAAATATGCTATCA
>ML781685.1:213981-242085 GCA_009831015.1 Picea engelmannii | reverse complement strand
AATCCATAAATAACAAATTTACAACATTTAAATTATAAGGTCATTTATGTAATCTCACATGTTCTATCACACATCATAATAACCATGTTTTTACACTTCATACACGATATTCTCTAATACCTTCAAATGGTTAAAAATTTGATAATGCATTGATGGATTTAAGAAATATCAAAAAAACAAGTTATAATTACAAACATGAGAATGCATATGTGTTTAATAAATATCTAGAACATGAAAAACATTTCATGGATACGACTTCTTCTATACTATGAAACTAAGTTGAGTCACTATAAATTATTCAAACGTGTATATAACAACTCTTTATACAAAGATATCTAGTGTTATAGAAGTTGCAAATGTAACTAACCTTGAAAAATAGTACAACTAGTTCTTCCTCCCATAATAATTATAATTGCACTCATAACCAATAATTTTTAGAACCATATTAGTCCTATTATAATTCAAACAAGATTTGTTTGTAAACACTCCATGTTATTTTTGTAAGATGAGTTGAGTTAACCTTAACTTGTCATCAATTTACTACCTATGGTTTATTGTCCATGATTTTTTATATTTTTAATATTATTCATAGGATCATTTCACTCCATTGTGTATGGTATTGTGTCATTGAATTATGGAGCGAAATCATTGTTTAAAGTGGAGTTGTACCCAAAAGGGTTTTCTCCACTATAGATATATTATCCTATATTTGATGTTATTACCTTTTTTACCGCTGATATTTTTATTTTAAACATTTGTAATATTAATAATATTAACAATAAAACCACATCACATAATGTGCATTCAAGAGAAATACCAAATGTGTGTGTCCATGCATCGTAAATTTTTAGAGATTTTACCATCATCGAAAAGTGGTTATCAGGTAAATTGTTGGTGTATACTATAATATGGCTAATCTGATAGTAACATTAAGTATTATCATATCACATACAACCAACTTGGACCCTGAGACCTTTCATAGCACTTAACTACTTAAGCTAACCCATTGATACATGCACACACAAATATATGTATGTGTGTGTGGTAGATTAGTCACAAACATAAACTTACATGACATTTGGTGGTTGTTGTAATAATAATAATAACAACTACTACTACTTTATGTATTTGTTTGTTCCTCCCCATTTAAATATGTTTTTTCTTCAAAGCATAATATGGAGAAGGATACATATTTGTTATTTTACTTAATGATATATTCTTGATATATTATGACACAAGATGTTATAATATCCGAAGTGCCAAACAAAATCCTTGTATTATGAAAGGTTAATTGACCCTAATTTCATACTTCGTGGAATTGTATGGTATTATTTTTAGTAAAACTTCTTTGATTTTGATTCTTGGTACACACATTTTGAAACAAGTTAAGTTGGGGTTTCAATATTTAAGAATGTAGATTATGTTTTTTTTCAAGTTCCATATAATGATGTTTATGATTTGGGTAATGATACAGTTTTATATTTGAATTTCCTTATTATATATTGGGATAAAAAAATGTTGTGTTAGTATTTATTGATATTTCGGTATTTTTAGGTTGATATATGATTTCATTACTAGTGATATATGAAACTTCAATTGTGATTAGATATGTATGTGTCACTTTGTTGATTGATTGTTCATTGACAATAAATAAACATTGACTCAGTTGTTTTTTTTTAATTATTATGTTGGATTACATATGTGAGAGTTCCCCTATCCATTGTTTGTATCTTGAATTATGCAAGTGTTCTTGATTCAAATGGATTGGTTAATGGTTCTATCAAATTTTGAAATGTGTATATCCTTTCTCTTCATTTTCTTACTTTGTTAAGAAAAAATCATTATGAATTTTAAATAGTTGATTTCCTTATCCAATAAGTTTTTTTTTTTCTTTATTTACGAAAGTTTTGTCAAAATTTATGTTGAGCTATTACTTTTGTTATTGCAATTTATGTGCATTATATTGATATTTTTCTATTTCACTTTTAATTTATTTATTTGTATAGCAAGGAATCCTTTTTCACCTATAAAACTCAACTTTTGTTAGAGTTCATAGGTGTATTGCAAAAGTAGAAATAACATATCCAATCAAAGTGGTGTTTATGAACATATTTATGACATTTCAAACAACAAGAACAACATTCACATAATGCCTTATATTGTGTAGATAAATCCATGGATCATATATTCATACTTGAGCATGTAAACAATCTCCCTTGAAGTAAGTTTGATTTGGTCAATTTTGATCACCCAAGATGGCCCCAAATAAGTTAGAAAAACTCTCATCACTTAGCATTTTTTGTTCCTAATTGACTCTATTTGATCCATTTAAGACCATTTGGTCGTTTTTTAGTTAGCTCAAATAAATCGGTCAATTGGTCCTCAGTTTATTTCAACTTCATGTCAAAAGTTCCTAATTTATGCAATTGATACACGTCTCAATTTCCTCAAGTTGGATTTACACAGATTTCAACATCCCCCCTTAAATAAAACTTGGGAGATACAAGAGGTGGAATTATCTCAACACCCACCCCCATGTAATGACATCTTCCTAAAGTTGAAGCACACAGTAAATTTTAAAAAACTTTTTCTATTTTAATGGCTTAGTAAAAATATCAATAATATGATCATTTTTCCTACAATAAACAAGAGTTACCACATTTTCCTATACTAAAAGGTAGTGTGCATGAAGCTCAACCTGCTTCATATTTCTATGTGTAGCGAGATCATTTTAAACAACTTGTATTGTACTATGATAGTCATAATACATTATAGTCAATAATTCCTTATGACGAAACCCAAACTCTCCCATCAAATTGCAAATCAAAACTACCTCAATTCCTATGTTCACTTCTCCTACGTATTCAATTTCAATGAAAAGAGCATGCAACATTTTACATGACCATACAATAGAAACATATCCAATTAGAAATACATATGTAGAAATAAACTTCTAGTCATTCCCATCACCAACCCAATCAAATTCTATATATTTGACCTACTGATTAGAGACTTTATTGAAATGCTTAATGGAAAGTTGATACTTTCCTTTATTATATAGAACAAACATGTTTGAAACCTTTAGATGGCTCTACTTTATATCCTATGTGAATCTAGAGATCAAACTTATAGGAAAGGAATTATCAAATTTACTATGAATCAAATAAATAAGACTACCAATAATTTCCTATATACAATAGCATTAACTAACTTTTGGAGAATCACATTCCTTAGTTAACTTACTCCTTAACAAAATGGAGTAGAAAAAGGATTACAATATTCTGTTTAAATATCATTAAGATATCCAAATATTACTTTAGCTAAGAAATCAAGATACCATCATCTAAATACATCACTTAGATGCCACAAAATAAATGAAACATACCTAAGTCAATCATTTTGTAACATCCCCACTATAATCCCTAGTTTAATTAATGTTTATGTAGATATAATGTGTGGATATGACCAAGCGATGTAATATACGAATTGAATTTTTGAATGTTAGTAATAAAATGTGAGGCCAATTTCTAAGGGGACATGGACAGAGATGGGGGATGAATTAATACACAAGAGAGAGGAGGGTCTAAGAGAATGCCTAAGAGGGGGTCCAAACAGAAATTACCCATGTATATTAATGCAACCCATTTTCCAAAATTTGATATTGGTATATGAGCCTTCTAATTTCTTATTGAATGTTCACAAATCCAATCATTGAATACATATAAGAGGGTGGGTGTGAGAAGTCACATATCATAGTTATTAGGCACATGGGGGATAAGTACAATCATCTTGGGGAAGTGTGTGAGTTAAGAAAGGAAATACAAAGGGAGGAAATTCATATGGGTTGGGAAAAAAAATTTAGATAGTCAATTTTGTGTGCAAGAGGAGCAAGTAGAAAGAAAGAAAGAGAGTCTGGAGCTAGAGCATCCATGGAGGGAAAATTTCAAAGCATGTTGGAGTGCATTTGCAGCATTTGGAGATGAAGATTGAAGAGCCAACTTGTCAGGCCTGAAGAGTGGAATCTTGTGTGAGTTTCACTTTTTATAGCATCATTTTCCACCACATATGCTTATGATGAATTATTGGCCTGAGCTACATCCCTTTTCCTTCTTGCATGACCATTTTACCCCTTTCCTCCTCAAAAATACTTTTAAAAATCCCATTTTTTTATGCACACAACTATCCTTAAAGCATATCATGTACACATGCTTGTTTCCAGTTAGCAACCCACGTACATGTTAAACTGGATCAAAAAAATAATAATTCTGACTTTTCGGGTGGATTTGATGGGTTCCTCAGGTTCCTGACCTCCTATATCCAATCCATAACTACTCCAACTATCAAAAAGGAGTATACATTACAACCTAGGGGTGGAGGAAAAACAAAACAAAGAAATGTATCCTTATGTTGTCATTTTCAATTCAGTCTTGCAAGTCCCATTTTCCCCTTGCATCGAAGATTGTCCCTTCCATCTCAAAACCCTTGTTTTCAGAAGTTGTGTTCTCCCTATCTTGTCAGGAAGGAATCCTTATCCTTGTTTCAACTTGCTTGAGCACAAAGTATTAAAGGTATTGTTGGTCATCTTTGGCCTTGGGTGGAATAACTTGGAGTCCAGTTTCGAGGTTGTGTCGCAGCAATTACAACTTGTAACCAACTTTCTTATGTTGTTCATAATAAAATATCTCTCATTCTCATCCAATTTTGTATTTTGTTTCATGTTGTTAATGTACTGTACATCTCCTAATTTGAATCTATAATGAAAGTTGTAATGTTCATGTTTTAGTTAATTATCAAATAACTACCTCTTTGTAGTTGTTCATCTCTTTGTGTGCAAGAGATTTCAAAGAATCGTTGTAGAAGAGTGTTTAAGAGAAAGTATTTGCATGGGATCGACATCAAATGTCAAAGTATAGGTTTTTTTTCTACTCTCTCTCTTGAAAGTTAGTTATCACAAGGTAGTTATTCTCGATTAATTGTCTAATTTGAGTCTGAGAATGGTCTTTTGTTGAGATCATTTCCTATTTTCAAGTTTTCCTTCCCTATTCTATCTTCCCAATTATGTTTTCTATTTATTTTCCCTCTCCTACACCTCCCCTTGTTTCCCTCTTTCTTTTATCCTCTCTCATCTCCTTTTCTAGTTACCATACTTAGTCATATTTCAGTGATCATTGGGTTAACAGGTTGGCGGGTTGGCATACCTTCATCTCCATCCACTTTCCCATGCCATAAGTCCACTGCTACACTTAGCCATTTTTTCAATTTCACAGGTTTGTGGGTTCAAGCCCTCATCCTCCAAGTTTTGTGATCTTAACTTTGCACCCCAAGTTCCATGATATGCATTTTAACCGTCATATTTGTCGCAGGTGTTGAGCCCCAAAGTATTTTATTCCTTTTGCATGCAATTCCGACCGACCTTCTTTGTACACTTAACATATTTTTTATCATCCATAACCACGGGTTCTCGGGTTAGCAGGTTCATGAAAAGCTCCATATTCAAAATCACTCTTGTCCTTCCCCGCCATTCTCTTGATTTTCCCAATATACATTCAGTTTTTTTTAATGCGAACAATTGTTAAATATCATCATTAATGGAAAAAGGCTCGAGGAATTACTCATTAAATTGCATTAAATATCCATTTTCCAAGGGATTAAATTATCATCATCTCTCCAAAAATATTTATTTGAAGTTGTTATCCAACTGAATAAATACTCTCGTCAACCTATGGCAACGCCAGCTAGACAACAATTTTTTGGTGATACTTTTAATATATTTGGCTATGAAGACCATAACTTCCAGTGGTCAAGGGCATATCCATACTATTCCTCTCCTCCTGCACAGAAAGATGTAATTTGGGCATCTGTAATTTCTCACGCTAGGTGTGTTCCTAAGTTTTTTTAATGTAAAGGACTTGTTTCATGGTGTGTGGAAAAGTACACGCCAAGCCAGATAATTATACAACTCCAAGATCATTCTTCGATTTCTCTTTCATCGCAAGTTTTTTCGCAAGATGTTAAAGCTGCCAGATTCGACGCTTGCTTTCAAAGAAGAAGATTGCATATATTTTTTGAAGAAACATAACAATGGGCTTGACCTCCTACCTGAATATTTGGAGAATCTTTCATCTATTCCAAAAGACATAACCAGGATCCAGGTTGATTCTTTTAAAAACCCCTATCGATAAATTGCATGGTTTTTTACTAGGTTGACAGGTCAGGAAAGCACTACTTGCTTGATTTTATATATTTTGTATTTTACAGTGCAAGGAAAGGACATCTTTGACTGGGGAAAACTAATTTCTATTGAAATATTGTCCCAGTTATCACACTATAAAAGGGACAAAAAATTATTTATGGCTTCTTATCTGATATTTTCTATTGTGTATTATTGTCAAATCCCAAACTTAACCATAAGTAATAGGGTGAATCGTGAAATAGATCCAGTTACCTTTTGGTATTAGGAACTATGGAGACATAAGACCTCTCTGTATTTCTATGAAATCTATAATGATTTTATTTAAGTCTTCAAAAGGTTGTTTTTGGGAGAAAATACTTCAAGGATATCTGACCAAGCTAACAAATTCTTAGAGAAAAAGGAACAATAGAACAAATGGAAAATCATAGTGTCATAAGGATATTATGTTCGAAAGAAAATTCTTCTTTTATCCTGTATCATGTATCGGAAAAACTATTTATTACAGAGGTGGCAAGACAATATAAATTTTGGCTACATTTTTTCCATGAAAAAAGGAAAAAATAATTTATTCCCTTGCCATGGAAGATTGGATATTTCATGTTCATAAATATAAATAAAATTGACAAGTTTGCAAATTATTTCAACAATGTGAATTTAAAGTATGCAAAAAAAGATGAAAGAATTTGATATGAATAGAATATTTGTAGAACATATGATTTCAATGGGATTCAGTAACTCGTTCATCCAGAATATCTTGAATGAAGAAGAAGAAGGTAACAACCAAAGTACTCATGTACATGATGTTGGTGACCTAGAAACATTACTCAATAGTAATGATTTTTGTAAGCAAAGGGGAAAAGGTCATTGTCAAAGGAGCGCTCAATCTCTAGTTGTTAATCCCAAGAATACCACATCATGGAACAATGCTCCAATGGCCCACCCAGTTAAAAAGGTTGTCAACAATAGTTCAAGTGGAGGGGGAGAGAAGAATCCTCCCCCTGGGAAAATCAAGAGTTCACATAAGCTCCCCGTGAGAAAGAAAAGGAAGAAATTAGTGCAAGACGAAGAGGATAATCTTATAGAAAATGACATCCAAAGATTTTCTCTAGAGGACATGGAACTAGAAGTAGATATTGAGAAAATATATCCCACAATGGAACAACCAAAAAATATGGCTCAAAAAAAAAATTATTGGAAGTTGTTACAAATGAGACGTTTAGTGAAGAAGAATCCTTCACTTTTCAAAGTGTTTTTTTTGATAAAGAGTATAAAAAATTGATGTTAGAAAGAACTGACGAGAAGAATAAAAAGGGAAAGTCTCGCTCAGAGGTCAACCTGAAGAACATGTGACCGTCCCAAATTTCCAAATTCCACAGGGAAACTGGGGATTCTCTTGACGATTCTATTGATGGTTTGGAAGCTGAAAATGCAAAGTTAAAAGAAAGGATCAGAGAATTGGAAAATACCTTAATGCCTTTTTCAATCCTGACAAGTCCTTTTTTAATAGTTAAACCAACTACACCCTCTATTAAGTTAAAAGTATCTTCTAGTTTACTACAAGAGTCTAAAGTTATGTAGAGAAAAACGTTAAAAAGAGAATGTCATTGATAACAAAAGCATGGGAGGTATCAAAAAATATGTTTTCTTTCGACTCAAGGGAACATGATTTTCATGAGTATCTGCAAGTTGATTTAAATAATGAATAAGGTTTTTATGTTGATTTTGTCTTGCCATTTGGTATAAAAGTCTCAAATATGACATAATTGAAAAGAAGAGAAGAGGATCTGCCTTCTCCAAGTCGAATTAAACAGTAAAAAAATTTAATAGCATTGTCCAAGCATGCAACGAAGCCATAGTAAAAAGAGAAGAATTGTTCAAAAGACTCATGGAGATAGATCCGGTAGGAAGCATTGATGAAGTACAAGACCCTAAGTTAATTCTCAATTCAATATTTATGACAAAGAAACAATTTGATGAACAAGTTGAGATATTAAAGGGGTTATCAGCTAAGAAATTTTATGGCATAATTGAATATAATGAATAAGAGATAGACAATTGGTTGGTTGATTATTCTGTGAAAAATCAATATATTGAGGAGGAAATACATGGCATTTCTCATGAATTGAGAGACTTGGAAGGAGAATTATTCAATATTAAAATCAGGCATGAAATAAATTTTGCACCAATTAAAAACTACATTGAAGATTGGTTTAAAAAGGGAATCAATAAATTAACCAAAGAAGGCCAAGAAGAAGTAGTTGAGACGGTTCCTATAACCTTCAATGAGGAAAATAAAAGGACAAAAGAAAGCAAGTGAAAGAGAGATATACCATCATAGTAATTTTATGTTGATCACATCTTGCTTTCTTTATCAGTTTTTCATCCAGTTACTCCACTTCTTTGACTAGAAATGTTTATCCGAAATCTGATAACTCCTTCATGTCTTCTTTCCATCTCTTTCTACTCTATCATCTCCCACCATCTTCTTTCCACAAATTACTTATTTTTTATATTTTATTTATGGTACGCGGGAGCCCCAATCCCAATCCTAAGGACAAGCACATTTAAATTTCAAAGATTTGTAACATAATCTATATTTTTTCAAAAACCCCAAGAGAACTATTTATGGATCAGTTTTGATGGTGTTTTATAACTCTTAGTTTTGAGTATAAAATATTTGAGATTGAGATTGATCTATCATTTTATTTATTTGAGCTCCACATGTGTTTACTCTATTAAAGTTCTCTTATGCGTGCAGACCATCTTCTTTTATTTTATGTGATCAGAAATATTTAGTTTAACTATGATGGATGTGAGGAAATTTTGTTATTCTTTTTTAATATGTGATGTGTGAGGTTCCTGGTAATGTCTCAGAAAGTCTCCTTAAAAAATACATTTTATTTTATTTTACTTCAATCTTTATATTTCTTTGAATATCACGGCGTACTTTCTCATAGTCCTATATTATTTTGAAAATATAGAATCCCAAGAATATATTGAAACATAGAGTATTACCACCTCTATAAAGATGCAGGGGGATTTGTATCCCCGTGAGGTTTTTGTTTTGTTCATAACGGATTCAAGCATCAACATTTTTGGCGACCTTACTGGGGAGTGACTAAAAATTTTAAATATGTTTTAGCATTTTTTAAATATGCATGAATTTTCCCCAGGTTGATCAGCCCCACCTGGAAATTGGATTAAATAATCAATGAAGCATCTTACATCAGCTATATAATCTAGTAATAACAAAAACCGAGACCAGGGAATAATTGGAAATATCTTGGCAGATATTGTTCTAAGAAGAATAAAGAGAAATCTTCTGTAGACAGAGGAGAGACACGCGAAAAGACCGAAGAAACGAAAGACTATCTCGAGCAGGACAAGAACAAGGTCGGGATTGAAGCTGGACAAATACAAGGGACCCATTACCAGAAGTAAAAGAAAGAAACTATGTATTCTAAGAAGTGGAAAACATATTTCGAAAATATCTCTAGACATGGCAGGAAGAAATCAACAACCGTAAGAAGAACCACGAAGATAACCTCATGAAGAAAGACAAGGAGGTGGAGGAGGTGGTGGAAAAAATCAAGAAGACCTAATATTTGGAAATCGAAGAAGAGTAAGAGATTCCCCTTTAAATATTTGAGGTGAGCAACATGACCTCCCTATCCTCCCTAAGGGAACCTTGAAATAATTTTCTAGAGACAAAACAATTGATGCTAAAAGACACCTTAATTTATTTCTTAATATTTGTGATTTTCATCATGTTGAATATGACGATGTGATGGTAAGGTTATTTCTTTAAACCTTATCATGAAGAGCCTATGAATGGTATATGACATTACCCACTAGGTCAATTGGATCATTTTACGAACATGAATCCATTTTCCTGACTATGTTCGCTCCTCCAGTCGCATATGATACCCTTCTCACTAATTTTACCTAGATTGGTTTGAGGAAGAATGAGAGAATACGAGATTTTATTCTCAGGTTCAACAAAACCTTGAGTAAGATTCCAAAAGATAAAATACCTAATGACCTAGTGATACTTGGTTGTTATAATAATGTGATGCCCCCAAATGTAAAATATGCTATCATAACATCCTAGATGGATACCTTGGAGGAATCAATGATTAAGGCCAATGAGATGGAATAAATTATGATTGAGATTAGTGTTGACCCTGATATTATCTTGAGAAAAGTACAGAGGCAGTTGGGAGGCCTAAATATTGATGATCAAGGAGCCTCTAGCTCAATAAAGAACGAAGAACATAAGTCGAAACCGATCCAAAATCAAACAATTGGAGGAGGATTTTTTAAGGGAACCATACCATATGTGAAGGTAGACCCTATTGCGGCACAAGAAACTAATCAAAGAATTGAAATTGCACAAATGAATAGAACCATCAGAAAATGCAATATGAGATAATCATATTAACAAGGGGGGATAATTATGTAGCAAATCCAAGAATTCTGGTCCAAAAGCAAAGAAGGAACCCTCCCCAAGAAAACAAAGAGAGGTTTGAAAACACTAATAATCTGCAAATATAAAGGGTTCCCAAGCAACCAATCCCAAATGCATCTATTATGGATGATGTATATGATGACCAAATGGTTGAGCAAGGGAACAATTATTTACCTAATGAAATTTCTAAAACCGTACATATGGACGGATGCGATACGTCCATGTATATATTTGAAGAAGGCAAAAATGACCCTGAATCACAAGAGAATGTTTCCTAGACATGAGCATTCGTGAATAAAACCAAGAATAAAAATGATTTTGAAAAGGAAAAGGAAAGAGATAAATAAAAGGTGAATGAGAAAAAGGAAAATGACAATGTGATAGATAGCATTGGAAGCAAGAAGCAACACCTAATGTCAAACCCTACCCAAATGAAATACTATGTTGTAGAGGACTTGAGTAACCTAAGGACAACTCTTCCTTTTACAGAAGTGGTAAATATCCCTAAAAAAAGGGAAAATATTTTGAGATTGTTGGATGATCCATCTGGAAAAATGGAGGTTGTTGTTATAAGTCTGAAACAAATCCAAAACACATCAACCATCAAGTTTAGAGGTAAAATCTCACCCTTTTATATTTCAATTGAAAATCACAATGTTGCACTTCATAATTTTTTAGTTGACATTGAGGCGACCAATAATATTATGCCACTGGTGGTCATGGATGCATTGGGCATGAGCTGAACCAAATATTATGAGACTAGTGAAAGTATATATGCAATTGATTCCAGACAAGTGCTAGCTTATGTTGAAATAAAATATTTTTACGCTTGGATCATGACGACTCCCCATATTATTACAGTTTTAAATATTGTTGTGGTAGACCTTCCTCCTACATATGGAGTTGTTCTAGGAAGATATTGGTCGTCTATGATCAGAGAATACATAATGAACGATAGAAGCTACATGATGTTTCTAGATAAAGAAGGAGCAATTATTAAGGTCCCTCATGAACCCATGAGACCCTTCTCTTTCAAAAACAAGGATAATGAACTAATGGAATATTATATAGACATTGGGATTGAAAAATATGCTATCATAGACATGGAGAAGATTGAAGAAATGAAGCAAATTCAAGATATGGAGAATCAAAAGCATCAGTTTGAAGGTTACTAGAAGATTTTTTTTGATGGATCTTGCTCAAGTTTCGAGAGTGGAGTTGGAATTGTCCTTGTAAACCCGAGAAATATCGTGCATCCACATGCTATCAGACATGAATTTTCATGTACCAATAATGAGGTGGAATACAAAGCTTTGATTCAGGGAATGATTCTCGCACAATAAATGAAGATAAAACATTTAATTGTGAAAGGTGAATCCGAGTTGGTAATAAATCAAGTTACCCATGGGTATAAGATTAAAAAAGAAAGACTCAAGTTATATTTAAAAAGAGTTAATGAATTGATGGAAGCCTTCATCTCTTTTAACATTTCTTTTGTCTTAAGAGATAAAAATCAGAAGTAAAATTCATTAGATTGTATGGCCTCACTTTCATGTCAGTGTTTCATGGAAACCTGCACAGGAGACCTAGCTAAAGCATACACAAACAAAGCTTATCAAGAAAAGGAAGAGAGATACAATATGAAGAGTGAGAATCAATGTATATTATGATTTTTTCAATGAGTGATTGTTATTCACTCATATAGGCAATGACATCCTATAATTAGGAATGCATGCATAATAGTGATGGTATAAAATTAGAAAGTCTAAAATAGAACTAGTCAGTTAACTCCCACTGAACTAGTGTGCCGAAAATAGAAATTTCTCCAACACCCCCCATGAACATCATTATGGAGTAAAAAATGAGTCCTAGATACTAGGCCATATTAGGTACTCAAGTGCAATAAAACTAATGAACACTGAATAAAAGTGAGGAAAGAGGGAAAACCAGGTGGGAAACCCCCCCCCCCCTCAAAAGACAATGCATCAAAAGAAGAAAAGACAACTGCTAGGAAATTGTGTTCTTCACTGCAAGATGATCCCGCAAAGTCTAAAACTTCTTCTCAGTGAAGGTCTTCATGAATATGTCGACAGTTTGTTCATAGGAAGGACAGAACTGCAAAACAATGATCCTATCATGTACTAAATCTATGATGAAATGCATGTGGACCTCAATGTGTTTGGTTCACTATCGTTGTACTAGATCTTTGAAAAATCCCAATGTACTCTGATTATCACACCATATGATAGTCGGAAAGTGAAACTAGATACCAAGCTCGGTAAGGAAGTGTTGAGGCCAAAGTGTGTGAATGAAACAGTTGACTACTCCTCTATACTCGGCTTCTACAGAAGATAAAGCAATGGTTGATTGCTTCTTACTTGACCATCAAGTTGGGCCTGACCCCAAACTTAGAGTGTACCTAGATGTGGACTTGCGATCTATGCTATCACCAACCCAGTCTAAATCTTTGAATCCTATGAGATCTAATGCACAACCAACTGCATAGTGAATCCCATAACTCATGGTTCCCTGCACATATCTGAGGATGTGTTGGGAAGCCTTATAGTGTAGATCATGGGGTTCCTGCATGTATCTGGAAACTGCTCCTACTGCATATGAGATATCTAGACAGGCGTGAGTGATACAAAATACTCCCCACCAATTTTCGATACAAATTTTTGTACACTAATGGTGTATTCATGCCATCCTTAAGTTTGATCCCAAATAAGAAGGGTGTAGGTGGAGACTTACAGTATGTCATGTGGAATCTATCCAGAATATCCCTGACATACTTATCCTGAGAAATTTTGATGCCGAAAGCATCTTGACCAATCTCAAGACCAAGAAAGAAGTGTAGTGGACCCATGTCTGTCATAGAGAACCTTTCATGCAAAATATCTTTGACCAAAGCAATGGTTGAAGCAAAGATACCAGTGACCAAAAGATCATCAGCATAGAGTACTAAAATGATCACAGAGTCACTAGTCCTTAGCATGTACACATTGGAATCAGATTTACATCTAACAAATTCATGTGAAAGCAAGTAAGAATCCATCTTTCCATACCATGTGTTGGAGCCCCCTTTGTTTTTGGCCTGTCACAATTTTCAATTCGATACTTGAAATCTAAAGTTGATTTTCTTTTTTCCTTCCGAGATGATGAGACCTCTGAAACCTGGTCGCGTGAGCAGCAATGCTTCTCTACTCACGAAACAAGCCCACTTTCATAATAACGTTCGCTCCTTTTTGTTTGCTTCGGGATATCACAAGTCGGGTATTTTAATCCATGAGTTCACACTTCCCGAGTCACGAAACGGCGAAGTCGTTTTAAATTTTCACTCTAAGCAATAATCAGGGTAAAGTCCTTTAACTCATGATTAGACATCGTTGGAGTTTCGCGCCTCAGTGTCTGTCGAACCAAAATTTTCATTTTTACAACCCCGAGAGCCAAGGACACGAGGCCCTTTCAAGATAACCCTAGTCAAGGATCAAAGGAAAAAAAAGCTAACCGTGGTTAAAATCCGTTCTCGGCGTTTCACCACTCGGCACTATCTTTTCAAAAGTTACGGCATCTAAAACCCCAACTCACGAAGTCACGATGTAATTATAGCATGATTAGTTAATCACCTAATCCAAGATTTTCTTCCCCTTAATCGAGTCTTAACTATCGCCATCTTGTGGTTTCGCGACTCGACATACTAATCTCCTAGAAATTTGTCTTTGAAATTCCGAGTTGCGATGTGGCGAATAAAATGATTATAAATTTAATTATGCCTTAAATCACGATTGTCTTTAATTAAACCGAAGTCGGTCCTCGCGATCTCGCGAGTTGGAGATTCAAAATGTTAAAAGAAAATCCACGATGTAGCGAACGGTGAGAAATTAATTAACGTTGGTAAGATTTGATAATTTAAGATAAAGTAATATATATCTCGCGCCTTGAGGCTTGCACGTTTCCTGAGGTAGCCACTTGCTCTCCATACTTTGACTGACTATCAAACAGCCAGAAATTGATGACATTTATGGAGAAGTAGGGTAAATCCATGCATATAAGATCGGATTTACGCAATAAATTTGTTTCTAATTACGATTTGACAAGCTTATTTCGAAAAGTATCGAATTTTCAAATATATATAAGAGGTTCATTTTATTATAACGAACGCATTTTCATAAACACGCAGAGCTCGTCATTTCTGAGTGAACTAATTTCTGCATGTATACGCAGTTCTATCGTAGAAGGGCAAAAATGCAAGCTTCGGCTATGGCTCCACGGAAAGCAGCGAAAGTGAATGTCGAGGTCATAGTACAAGGCTCAGACAATGTCTCTGACACTTCGCCCCGAAGTGTCGACTTGGTCCCCAGCTAGTCATTTGTTTCAGACATTTTGCAATCAGAATTGGTGAACTATTCAGACTCAGACGACAATGAAAAGGACGACCTGAACACTAAATACAAGATAGTTGTCCAATCCGGAATGCACTGAGTAGCAACCAGACCACGGTTGCTCCCATATTATGACATGATCCGATGGGCATTGGATCACATAGACCTACCCACCAGAACTATCATGAACCAGCAACAGGTCACAGTCAGGACTTTAGACCGGAACATATCCAAACCATGTATAAGCTTCCGATGACATCTGAGTACACATATGATGTTGAATTCCTGGAGAAGTTCAAAGAAAAGGAGTGTACATAATATGATAAAACCATGCCCGGTTTGATAAAGGATTGGGTTTTGCACTCTGTGAAATTCAGAGCGAATGACCAGGGCGTTTATTCAATCGCTTCGCTAGAGCCACAATATAAGTATGTGTCCATGATGACATGCTGACTATTTGGGAGATAGGACACATCGCATTTCTTCATTGCGTGGGTGCCTCTGATGTTTCAAGTTGCAGAAGGTTGCTCATTTAATTGGGAAAAGATACTCTCGGACAGTTTGGCCAACCGGGTCACAGAGTATCGGGAGCAGAAGGCAAGTGGGAGGTCGTCCTCATTCTTCATGTCTGCATATATCATGGATGTGATATGTTCCATGACACCATTCCCATTGATGAGCTGGGCTTGGACTCCAGCCAAAGATAGTACCATACACGTATACCATGAAAAGCTATGGGAAAATAAAGCAGACAGTTTCATATACGAAATTTTCAACTGGGTGATGGTGCCCCTGCATATCGCCATTTTTTGTCACCCACCACCTCGTATCTCAGACAGCATTGCTGCAAATCTGAGTGGCATAGCAGACTGGTACGTGGAGGCAGAGTTCTCAAACTTTAGAGTGTTCGGGGCTGTTGTTCCCCCACTTGCGCTACCATTGTTCATCCCCGACAAGCTGGCTTGTTGCGAGGTCGCCCGACAGACAGTAATTGGCGGGGTAAGTAAAGAACTCAAAGGATACTCAAAGAAGGTGTGGCCGTCTTTTCCCATTTGGCTGAATTCTTATTCTTTATTGGATTTTGGGCATGCAAAGGCCGAGGTTGTAGCCCTGGAAGACCTGAAGTTGGTCTCCATCGAGTATAAGAAACATGATCCGCAGAGGGTTGTAAGCAACCATTTAGAAAATTGTGGGCTCAAGAGATTCGAGCATGAGAACTCACCCTCGGATGATATTTTCCGAGGGGCGAGGTCTTATGAAGAAGTTCTATCCCGGATCCAATCCTTGGCACCCGAAGACACAGCCGTTGTATTGAGATTCCATAAAAATAGACGAAGTTGTCTCCCCACTGTGTTGGGAGGTTCAGGTGTTTTCGAGACACAACAGAAGGACGCGGAAGGCTCCAAAGATGCTACTCCTGACTCGGGAAAACAACAGGATAAGGAGGAACCAACGAAGAAGCCCAAAGAAAACGTAAAGACTCCGGACCCACCCAAGAAACAGAATCCAGAGGCTGAAGTAAAAACTCCAGACCCGCCAAAGAAGTAGAATCCTATCGACACTCCGAGAGAGTCGACAAAACAAATCGGAGAACCCATCACCTCGGTCACACCATTGCAGCCAGCACAGGGAAATGTCAGCGAAGGATGGATATTTAATGAAGAACTGAGGACCATAAGAGCAGAGGAACTCCCTCCAAATGAGTTCTTCTTTGATAAAAAGAGAAAAGCAGTAGTGAAAAGGGAATTCTACTAGGAGGGAGAATCGACTACTAAGAAGTTCAAGGTCGTGACCGATGGGAAAAATAAAAATAATGAGCAATTCGCCACTGAGATCATAGGGATGCTAGGAGTGTATGCGTCGGCAAATCAATTTTCAGTCAGACTTTTGAAGAACCAACTCAATAGGAAAAACCTCCTGATCAGGACTCTCAAGGCCAGATTAGCCTCGGCCACGGAAAATGCTCAGGGCCAGGTGAGCGTAGAGATAGAGTTGTCCCGACTGGCTGATAAAAATGAGATAGAGGTGCTTAAGACCAAGCTCGAGCAAGCACATCTAGTGGTCTGAGACAGTCGGATACAGGTAGGCCAACAGAGGACTATGATTGCAGAGCTGTAGGCTCAGGTAGAGAATGCCAAAAGTAGGATGATCAACGTCGAGGGGTTTAAATCCCGAGCGATCAAGATTCAGAACAGAATCTCTTCTATACAACAGAGTTTGCTCGCCAAAGTGGGAGATATCAGAGAGAATTGTCTGTTGATGAATCAGGTTTCTGAGAACCTGACTGTCAAAGAGAGGGATGTTGAAGCGGCTCGGGTCGCCTTCCAGGAGGCAGTGATAGCCATGAATAGCAGAGTTTCGGCAGGTTCCCTCGGGCTCTCCATCCCAGAAAAAACCAGAGGTAATATTCTGTTGAAGGATTGGGAGCACAACATTGCCCTGGGCAAGGAACAAGCTCAAAAGGTAACCAATTCATTAGAAGAAGCCTTCAATTTTATACATGGTGAGTTGTTGGGTATGGACAGTGGAGGAGACGTAGAAACATTGATACAAATGAATGTGGAATAGATCTCGCTTGATCTAAAAAAGAAGGATGAGAGAGATTCGGTTGATATCTCTCAGATAGATATGGTGGACATGGCCCGAGTTGATAAGCACTTGATCTAGCCCAACACGCAACTAAGCACCCTCGACATTATCAATGCACAAATGGGGGACAAGCTGAAGTAGTTAACCCGAGAGTGTTACTTCACCGAGGCCAGCTGTCAAGCAGAACCTTCACAGCTCGTACCTCAGCTTGTGGAAAGATGTATCGCCTGCACCGAGTCCACGCGAAGACGAGCACCTGGCACTAAGTGAAGACAAAACAGGGGGAATGGAGCGATCGCTCTCTCCTCTGTCATAACTGAAATTTTGCGACTATTGAGATTCTACCGGCTTTGTAAAAATTGTATAAATATACCCCAGAGAGAAATAAACAAGGCTGGACCCTTTTTGAGTTATTTGTAATAGAGTTTTTACATTGAGAGTTAATACAAGCAGATCTGGAGATTCTCAATTATGTCACTTCTGTATCACAAGTTTGCTTCCTTGTATCTCATTTTTACATTTCAATTCATATTCATAATTGATGTGCTTCGTTGTAATTTAGTAAGACCATTACTATAACGAATGAATTTGGGTTTTTTGTAATTGTTTATTTCCTTTCCTCTACACCAGCTATCAGCTGTGTAAGACCAATTTGCAGTTTCAGAATTCTACATATATTCTTTGTTACATTGGTTATTTTCTTACATATTTTCCTCTCCCATTTATGTCGTGAGTTTTCCACTGGTTGGAACTTTACTTTGTAAATGGTTCAATGTTTTTCTCTCATCTCACCCTTTAATAAAAATATGATACAGTTACGGGAACGAGCCTTAGATTTGCATCTATATGTTATTTCTGCAACTGTAAGTTCTCTTTTATAAGATCAAACTGAGACAGCACTTAATCTTTCCTAAAAGTCTTTTATATCTTTATTGTTCCCCCATGATAGTCCCTATACCAACTCAACCTAACTTCGAACCTAGATTATTGAACCAAACACACATCTCCCTAAACCTTTTCAACACTATCCTTAAAACAGCAACTAACCGGGTCGAACTTGAACAATCATGGGCAGTCATTGAACGAGATATAAATATTCAGGAATAGTTCAAAGCCAGACAACCCCAACGAAGAAATATCCCTTAGTTTCTTTCTCTGAAGCTTGGCTCCCTCTCTTCTCCATATCCTAACCACTTTTGGATGCCTTAACACTGTACTTTTGAGCCTTAAGTACAGACTCAGGAACAACATCTTACTGGCGCCGTTGCCGGGGACCGAAGTTACGAAATCTTTTTCCCTAGGAAAATGACAATTGCTTTTCGTTGAAAGTGTTACCCTTTGATAGTGAACAAAGGGTTCCCACCTTTTAAGGCTTTTTATCTTTCACTTGGCGACTCCACGAAGAAATAAACTGGAATTCAGTCGAAGGAATACCAGACAAAACCCGGATGGTGAGCAGTTCACACCAGTTACTGATCCCGAAAAAATTCTAAAAGCGAGAGGCTCTTTTAAGCCAACTGTTGCAGTTTACCAACTTGAAATACCGTCACTGAAGGCCAAGAATCCTTCCGAAACCCCGACCTCGCTCAGTCATTTCTTTTACGCTAAACATTCAACGCCAATCTGCTCTAAAATTAGAAGTGAGATTCATCCAATAGTCCCCTTGAGACAGAGAGGAAAGGACCCTGTTGAAGGTTCGTCGATTTTTGAAACACCATCTTATCTTTAGTTAAATTTCCCGACTTCTCCAAATCTTGAAGAGTGTGTTACACACTCATTTCTCACACCAGTCGATTTTCCTGACTCCGTCTATTGCAAGTCTGAGGAACCAACTCCTCGCGATCCTTATCTTTCCTCCTCAGAGTCTCCTCTTAGCGAAGAAAATAAATTTTGCCTTTCATTTTTTGAAAATCCCCTTTATAACTTTCCACAAACAATGATGGCGGCCACCAGAGGAGGAGGTGGAGGGTTTATAGGAGGAGGCGGAGGTTTTATCGGAGGAGGAGGTGGAGGTCAAGGCCCCCCTCTAGGAGGAGGTGGAGGAAAAGGCCCCCCTCTAGGAGGAGGTGGAGGAANCCCCCCCCCCCCCCTCCTAGATTTTTCACGAAAGTCGCAGCCAGATATGCCCCATTAGTATTGCCCACCCCCCTACACGATCTTCCAGAAAATTACATAAAAATTTTGTCGAAATTCACCGGAGAGGGGGATCTGACAGCAGCAAAACATATTAATTTTTTCGACCAATTCGCAGATGTCTTTGGTATCGAACACGAGGACGTCTATTCGAGACTACTTGTCCAAACTTTTGAAGGTCAGGTCCGAACTTGGTTTCGGAGCTTACTCGCAGCCTCTATCATGTCGTATGACGCTTTGGAAGATGCTTTCCTCAGACAATGGGGAGAGAAAAAAGACCATCTCTATTATCTAACCGAGTTTTGGGACCTAAAGAAAAAGAACTCAGAAACAGTCATTGAATTCATCTAGAGATTCAATAAACTATATAATAAAATCCCAGCTAAAGTCAAACCTTCTCAACCCGCGGCCAAAGTGACTTTTACCGGAGCTTTTGAGCCAGATTTCGCACTACTTCTGCGAGAACGAAGGGGAGCCACCTTAGACCGTATGCAGGACGACGTAGTAGAGATAGAATCTAATATGATGGCTTCAGGTAAACTTAAGGCTAGAGTAGAGACTGGAAACTGAGAGACCAGGCGATTTAGAGAACAAGCTGGCCCTTCAGGGTCCAATAGATCCTCAGACGATAGGGTGGACGATATGGCTAGGGTGATTAAAGAGTTGTCGAATGAAGTGGCCTGAATGGAACTCGAACAGGCCAAGGCCGACTCTTATCCCAAAAAAGATTTCAGGAGAAATCAAAACCCTCCTAATCAACAAAGACAAATAAAAAATGAGGATCAAAAGATACAGGCTCCTTTAAAGACTGAAAATTTTATAGGAGCAAATGATTTTCAAGACTACGAAGATTTAGATAATGACGTCACGAACTTCGGTGATGACTGTAGTCAACCATATCTGACTCGCGAAGACTATGAAAGGTACTTGCACACGCCACAACCGTCAAATGAAGGTGAAGAAGGTGATCATACTGATCCCTGTGTATCTCAACCAGAAACCGAGATAATGATGGTCGATTTCCAACCAAAGTACAACCTAAGATCTAAAAATAAGCCCACCTCCATGACTCAGCCCAAGAAAATCCTTCAAAGAGGCCAAGCTTATGAGCCTCCTTCGGACGAGACCCCATTACCCAACAACAAAACTAGGCGAGTAAACACTCAAGAGCCCGAGGTGGAAAAAGTTGGAACTCAAACACAGGAAACCGAACCCGTAAATAAAGCCACGTCTTCTACTAGAACCATGAATGATAAAGCCGTCCAGACAAATAATTCAGGAAGTAAAATGTCGGAAGTCTCCACCGGAGAAACAGACAAGATGAACGGAGATTTTAATTTTGAAAATGAGTTAAACAAAATTAAGATATCGATCCCTTTGGTGGAATTAGTGAAAAACCCCGGTTATCGCAAACAAATTACCAAAATGATAGGTGTCTCTGAGATAGAAAGCCAGTCTGATGTTATAAACTTGGAAGATGATAGACCTAACATCACTTTTGGTCCTCATTTTGAAGGGTCCAAAGACAACATCGCCCCCTTTTATATTACTTTGAACATACATGATCAGTTGCTGCATAATTGTATGTTGGACTCCGGAGCTTCTCATAATGTTATGCCCAAGATTATAATGGAGAAGCTGGGTCTCTAGATCACAAGACCTTATGGGAATCTGTACTCTTTTGATTCGAGGAAAGTTAAATGCATGGGTATGATAAAGGATCTAGTAGTTACCCTGGCACAGGTCCCAGTCAAGAGTATCCTGATGGATGTGGTTATCGCAGACATTCCCCCTAAGTATGGCATGTTGTTATCTAGTTCATGGGGAGCCAAGTTGGGGGGTTCTCTTCAGATAGACATGACTTATGCCACAATCCCTGTGTTCGGTGGTCAGTTTACTCATTTATACAAGGAAACAAGATTAGCATATACGGTCAGTGATCCTCAAAACCTGCATAACTTCCCTATTTACATTGCAGACCAAGATTTAGGAAATTGCATCCTGTCTTTTGATGATGGTCTCGACGGTTGCCTGGAGGAAATCGATACAAAACAAGAAGAGGCGAACCTCATAAAAAAAGAGCTGTGTAGTACTGGCGTCTGGAAGATGTATTTTGAAAGTGCTTCATCTTCTGAAGGGGCAGGTGCTGGAGTGCTTTTGGTGGCACCTGAAGGTAAGTTCATTGTTCCTTTCTCTTGCTGTTTACAGTGGGACATAGATTACACTAATAACGTGTGCGAGTATGAGGCACTGATCTTAGGATTAGAGGCTGCCAAAAAGCTAAATATAAAAAACTTGGAGGTGTATGGTGACGATGAATTAATAGTAAAGCAGGTAAACCGACAGCACATGGCCAGGCATCCCAGACTAAGAGTGTATAGAAATTGTACTTGGGATCTCATGGAAAAAAATTTCTCATATGTGAATATCCATTTTATCCCTCGCACAGAGAATCTGCATGTTGATGCATTGGCAAAGGCAGCTTCAACCTTCTCCCCTCCCATGACCTTCAAACTGAAGTACCACATTGAAATCAGATACAAACCCTCCATACTTGATAATATCTGACACTGGCAAGTCTTTGAAGATGACGAACAAATTAAGAAATTCCTTACAGCAGTAGGCGAATTCTCTGAAACTCATGCTGACCAAGAAAACCAGAACGACTCGATGTGGATCATGCAAGAAGGAGAGGAACCTGAAGCCTTCTGAGAAAAAATTGCGGATCATCGTATGCTAGTCCTTAAAAGAAATCAGATCCCCAAAGGATTGATTCCTTTGGAAAGACTCTTTGATCAGAATGATGTACCTATAAAGTCCACTTTGCAGCCCCAACCAGAGGAGGTGGAGGACTGTGATTTAGGAACCGAAAAGGAACCCCGGATGGTAAAGATATTGAAGTTTCTCCCTCCCAAAGTGAAAGATAAGTATAAAGACTTACTCAGACATTACAAAGATGTTTTCGCCTGGTCCTATGATGAATTGAAAACGTATGACACTTCTATCATTGATCACAAGATACCCTTGAAGCCTGGGGTCAAACCGTTTAGGCAAAAGCTTAGGCAAATTAACCCCATTCTGTTACCCATGATAGAAAAGGAAGTTAAAAAACTCTTGGACGCAAAAATAATCATGCCTCTGAGATACTCGGACTAGGTAGCTAACCTAGTTCCAGTCAGGAAAAAGAATGGGGAAATCCGACTCTGTGTGGATTTCCGAAACTTAAACAAATCATCTCTCAAAGATAATTACCCGCTGCCTAAGATGGACCATGTTTTTGAAAAGGTTGTTGGAGCTAATCGAATGTCTATGATAGATGGTTTCTCTGGTTATAATCAGATCTCTATGAATGAACTGGACAGGGAAAAAACTGCTTTCACCACGCCCTGGGGTACTTTCATGTATGACAAAATGCCTTTTGGTTTGATGAATGCAGGGGCCACTTTCCAGCGAGCTATGGACATCGCTTTCGTGGGAGAAAGGGACAAGTTCATAGTCATTTACCTTGATGATCTAACGGTTTTTTCTAAAACTGACGAAGAACATTTGATGCATCTAAGACAGACGTTTGAAAAGTGTCGCAGGTTTGGTCTATCCCTGAATCCAAAGAAATCACATTTCGCTATGCGGGAAGGTAAGCTTCTGGGCCATGTCGTATCTAAGGAGGGAATCAGGATTGATCCTAAGAGGATTGAAGCGATAGATACTATCGCTATCCCTATAAATATAAAATAAATTCAATCATTCTTAGGAAAGATAAATTTTCTACGAAGGTTCATTCCCAATTTCGCTGAAATTGTCAAACTGATTACAGGAATGTTGAAGAAGGATAGCGGGGTAAACTGGACCACCGAGGCCAGGGCGTCATTCATGCATATTAAAAAAGTCATAAGCGAGGCACCTATGTTAGCAAGTCCGGATTATCTGAAAGATTTTCTCATCTTCTCTTTTGCTTCCGAACATACCATCGTCGCGGTACTCTTGCAGAAAAATGAAGGGGGGTTCGAGCAGCCGATAGTGTTTTTTAGCAAAAGCCTCAGAGATGCAGAACTGAAATATGACATAATGGAAAAACAAGCATACGCAATGGTAAAAACATTGAAATCATTTAGGACCTATGTGCTACATTCAAAAATAATCGCGTATGTGCCCACCAGTTCTGTAAAAGACATATTGGTACAGTCGGACAGTGACGGAAAATGAGGGTGATGGCTCGCTAAAATACAAGAATTCGATCTGGAGGTCAAGCTGACTAAATTGATAAAGGGGCAGGGTCTGGCCAAACTCTTGGCTGAGTTGAATCTTAGAGCTCTTGATATTAATTGCCTACAAGAAGAAGAAGGAGACACACACCTGCACGAGCTGGATGACCAAACAGATCCAAGTAAGATCGAGGAAAATTTCATACTGTCAGGATGGTATAAAGACATAGTGTTTTACTTGTTAAACCTGAAATGCCCAAATGAACTATCACCAACCAAGTGCAGAACTTTAAAACTCCATGCTGTGAAATATTGTATCGCCAAAAATCAGCTATACTGGAAGGATCCACTCGGGTTCTTGCTAGTCTGTTTGGTTGAGTCAGAAACTCCACAGGTTATAGAGGAATTTCATGAAGGAGTCTGTGGAGGACACCATCCATGGAGAGCCACTGCCTATAATATCTTGAGGGTTGGTTACTATTGGCCGAAACTATTTTCAGACGTCAATGCCAAAGTACGTGTGTGCAACCCTTGTCAAATATTCGCTGGTAAACAGAAACTCCCTGCACTGCCACTCGTTCCAGTCAAAACTGAAGCTCCATTTCAACAATGGGGTCTAGACTTCATAGGGGAAATTAATCCTCATTCTAATGCTCAACATAAGTGGATCTTAATAGCTACAAATTATTTTACTAAGTGGGTGGAAGCCATTCCAACCAAAAGGGAAACAGACTCGGTAGTGATCGATTTCTTGGAAAACAATATCTTGTCAAGATTCGGGTGTCCCCGAAAGATAGTTACCGATAATGCCCAAGCCTTCAAATCTATGGCTATGATCAGCTTTTGTCATAAGTATAATATCGTTCTCAGCCATTCCACTGCATATTACCCCCAGGGGAACGGATTGGCCAAATCATCTAACAAGATCCTGGTGAACATAATCAAGAAAGTAATGGATGAAAATAAAAGGTCTTGGCATGTGCACTTGAAATATGCATTATGGGAAAACTGCATTAGCACTAAAAGGTCTATAGGCATTTCGCTGTTTCAAATGGTCTATGGGACAGAGGCGGTACTACCTATAAACCTAGTGCTTCCAGTGATGAAGCTATGGCAGGATCAAAACGAAGAACCCAATCATGTAACCAGGAGAATTAACCAGCTGATTGAGGTTCAACAGCATAGAGTTGAGGTCGATGAAAAAATGCAGAAGTACCAGGATGAGATGAAAGCATTGTTCGATCTCAAGGCAAAGGACCGAGAATTCCTTCCAGGTGACTTAGTACTAAGATGGGATGCAAGGAAAGAGGAAGTCGCGAAGCATGTTAAATTTGACCACCTCTGGTATGGACCATTCAGGGTCTCAGCTCCAGAAGGAAAAAATTCCTTTCTATTGGAAAACATCGACGAAGAAGTCCTCAGCGCCCCTGTTAATGGGCGATATCTGAAACATTACATGACATAACAGTTACCATAAAATATATATATATATTTGTTTTGTGTACATACATGCATTTTTATTTAAAACATTACCCTTTTGACTCTCTGTTTTCTTTTGTTCATATTTTTTAAACATATTCCTAATAAAGTTAGTGTTTGCTTTTTACAGAATTCAGCAGCTTGCAAAGATAGCAGGAGGAGTAATTCGCAAAGCTGTGTCAGGAATAAATTGGCATGAAACAGGTGATACCTAACATTAGCCTCATAATGCACAAAGATAGTGAAAAGAAAAATTAAAGGTGAGCTTTCTCAACGCACATGTTATGAAAGACTGTTAAAAGTAAACCAAGGTAACGTCATTCAAAATACAATATCGGCTAAGGTATTAGATAACAGGATTATTGCTTGGCTTGATACCCTTTGATTTTAAATAATTTGAATGATACACTAAATCTAAAAACAGTCGGTCAAAAATAACTACCCCCAAATATATCTACAAGAGCCAGCCTTGAATTGTTTTGATCTTCTGTATTTTCGATCGATGAATCGCCGCCTTGTATCCTGCCTATTTTTGGGAAGAAAATCTTGGATTGGGTGATTAACTAATCATGCTATAATTACATCGCGACTTCGTGATTCGGGGTTTTAGACGTCGTAACTTTCGAAAAGATAGTGTCGAGTGGAAAAATGTCGAGAACGGATTTTAACCACGATTAGCTTTTTTTCCTTTGATCCTTGACTAGGGTTATCCCGAAAGGGACTCGTGTCCTTGGCTCTCGGGGTTGTAAAAATGAAAATTTTTATTCGACAGACGCTGAGGCGCAAAACTCCGACAACATCTAATCACGAGTTAAAAGTCTTTACCCTGATTATTGCTTAGAGTGAAAATTTAAAATGACTTCGTCGTTTCGTGACTCGGGAAGTGTGAACTCATGGATTAAAATACCCGACTTGCGAGATTACGAAGAAAACAAAAAGGAGTGAACGTTATTACGAAAGTGGGCTTGTTTCGTGAGTAGAGAAGCATTGTTGCTCACGCGACCAGGTTTCAGAGGTCTCATCATCTCGAAAGGAAAAAAGAAAATCAACTTTAGATTTCAAGTATCGAATTGAAAATTGTGACAGGCCAAAAACAAAGGCGGCTCCAACATAGGCTCCAACTAGGGATCCTGCCTTCCTGTGAGGTGGGAAGAACAGTAGACCACGTGCCAATATTGGGTTAATGGAGTCAAAATCTCAATCAGACAGAAAGGTTCTAAGCAAGGAGGATCGAAGGGGGAAAAGATTTTGTTCTTAACCTTGAGAAGTTTTTTCAAAATCAGATACTCCTTTCAAACACAGCTGTAGTCTCTTTCACAATTTTCCCTTTCCCACTACTAACTTTGGACATGTTTTAAGATAGTCGAAACAACCCTAGGGGACTCAACAGATCTTGTGGCTCTCGGCTTGCATCAAAAGGATGAGATTATATATTTTAAATCGGGAAGTCCCGTCTGAATTTGGGATGTGGATCAGGTTCTTAAAAAGCATTGGTTACCAGAGTAGAATGATATTCATGTATAACAGCCTTACAGATATCTCAGACATTGCTTCACTGCCAGCGAGCCTGTTCAATACCCCGGTGAAGTTATCTGGCCCCTTTTACTGAATTTCCTTTCACCACTTCGGAAAATATTTATGCATTTAAATGCTAAGACGAGGGCAATCATTTATGAATTTCCTTTCATCGTCTTCCTAGACTAGGTGGGGGCAATCATTTCTGAATTTCCTTTCACCACCTGTCTTATAATTTTATTTTTTGAGCATGAAGATGGGGGCAATCAGTTTGTATCAGGGTTGATATCTATGTAATATTTTGCATCAGAGGTCTGTCAACTCACTTTGATTACTCGGCACCAACCTTCCCTTGACCTTCACAACACCTTCGTTCTTAGGGAGACAGGGAAAATATTTTTTTAAGGGGCATCCTGTTTGAGCAAGCTTTGATTCTTCCGATGCTGTTGAAAAACCTAGGAAAGTTAGGATCGCTCTAAAAGTTCCTTCGCTTAGCAAGGGATCACGTAGTTGTGGAGACCCGCTTTCTTTCCACAATCTGTTTTGAGAATCGAAAGGTTTAAACGGAAACTTTTATTCCTTCGTAATGAAATGAAAAGATGGCAGCCTGTCAAACGTTAGACCCGAAAACAGGCAGGATCCAAGGCAGCAATTCATCGATCGAAAATACAGAAGATCAAAACAGTTCGAGGCTGGCTCTTGTAGATATCTTTGGGGGTAGTTATTTTTGACCGACTGTTTTTAGATTTAGTGTATCATTCAAATTATTTAAAATCAAAGGGTATCAAGCCAAGAAATAATCTTGTTATCTAATACCTTAGCCGATATTGTATTTTGAATGACGTTACCTTGGTTTACTTTTAACAGTCTTTCATAACATGTGCATTGAGAAAGCTCACCTTTACTTTTTCTTTTCACTATCTTTGTGCATTATGAGGCTAATGTTAGGTATCACCTGTTTCATGTCGATTTATTCCTGACACCGCTTTGCAAATTACTCCTCCTGCTATCTTTGCAAGATGTTGAATCCTGTAAAAAGAAAACACTAACTTTATTAGGAATATGTCTAAAAACTTTGAACAAAAGAAAACAGAGAGTCAAAAGGGTAATGTTTTAAATAAAAATGCATCTATGTACACAAAA
>ML781685.1:189948-213950 GCA_009831015.1 Picea engelmannii | reverse complement strand
TATGTCATGTAATGTTTCAGATATCGCCCATTGACAGGGGTGTTGAGGACTTCTCCGTCGATGTTTTCCAGCAGAAAGGAATTTTTTCCTTCTGGAGCCGAGACCCTGAATGGTCCATACCAGAGGTGGTCAAATTTACCATGCTTCACAGCTTCCTCTTTCCTTGCATCCCATCTTAGTACTAAGTCACCTGGAAGGAATTCCTGGTCCTTTGACTTGAGATCGAACAATGCTTTCATCTCATCCTGGTACTTCTGTATTTTTTCATCGACCTCAACTCTATGTTGTTGAACCTCGATCAGCTGGTTAATTCTCCTGGTTACATGATTGGGTTCTTCATTTTGATCCTGCCATAGCTTCATCACTGGCAGCGCCAGGTTTATAGGTAGTACCGCCTCTGTCCCATAGACCATTTGAAATGGTGAAATGCCGATAGACCTTTTAGTGTTGATGCGGTTTGCCTATAATGCATATTTCAAGTGCACATGCCAAGACCTTTTATTTTCATCCAGTACTTTCTTGATTATGTTCACCAGGCTCTTGTTAGATGATTCGGCCAATCCGTTCCCCTGGGGGTAATATGCAGTGGAATGGTCGAGAATGATATTATACTTCTGACAAAATTTGATCATAGCCATAGATTTGAAGGCCTGGGCATTATCGGTAACTATCTTTCGGGGACACCCGAATCTTGACAAGATATTGTTTTCCAAGAAATCGATCACTACCGAGTCTGTTGCCCTTTTGGTTGGAATGGATTCCACCCACTTATTAAAATAATTTGTAGTTGTTAAGATCCACTTATGTTGAGCATTGGAATGAGGATTAATTTCCCCTATGAAGTCTAGACCCCATTGTTGAAATGGAGCTTCAGTTTTGACTGGAAAGAGTGGCAGTGCAGGGAGTTTCTGTTTACCAACGAATATTTGACAAGGGTTGGACGCACGTACTTTGGCATTGACGTCTGAAAATAGTTTCGGCCAATAGTACCCAGCCCTCAATATCTTATAGGCAGTGGCTCTCCATGCATGGTGTCCTCCACAGACTCCTTCATGAAATTCCTCTATAACCTGTGGAGTTTCTGACTCAACCAAACAGACTAGCAGGAACCCAAGTGGATCCTTCCAGTATAGTTGATTTTCGACGATGCAATATTTCACAGCATGGAGTTTTAAAGTTTTGCACTTGGCTGGTGATAGTTCATTTGGGCATTTCAGGTTTAACAAGTAAAAAACTATGTCTTTATACCATCCTGACAATATGAACTTTTCCTCGATCTTGCTTGGATCTGTTTGGTCATCCGGCTTGTGCAGGTGTGTGTCTCCTTCTTCTTCTTGTAGGCAATTAATATCAAGAGCTCTAAGATTCGACTCAGCCAAGATTTTGTCCAGACCCTTTCCCTTTATCAATTTAGTCGGCTTGACCTCCAAATCGAATTCTTGTATTTTAGCGAGCCATCGCCCTCATTTTCCGTCACTATCCGGCTGTACCAATATGTCTTTTACAGAACTGGTGGGAACATACGCCATTATTTTTTAATGTAGCACATAGGTCCTAAATGCTTTCAATGCTTTTACCATTGCGTACACTTGTTTTTCCATTATATCATATTTCAGTTCTGCATCTCTGAGGCTTTTGCTAAAAAATGCTATCGGTTGCTCGAACCCCCCTTCATTTTTCTGCAAGAGTACCACGGCGATGGTATGTTCGGAAGAAAAAGAGAAGATGAGAAAATCTTTCAGATAATACGGACTTGCTAACACAGGTGCCTCACTTATGACTTTTTTAATATGCGTGAACGACGCCCTGGCCTCGGTGGTCCAGTTTACCCCGCTATCCTTCTTCAACATTCCTGTAATCAGTTTGACAATTTCAGCGAAATTGGGAATGAACCTTCGTAGAAAATTTATCTTTCCTAAGGATGATTGAATTTCTTTTATATTTCTAGGGATAGCGATAGTATCTATCGCTTCAATCCTCTTAGGATCAATCCTGATTCCCTCCTTAGATACGACATGGCCCAGAAGCTTACCTTCCCGCATAGCGAAATGTGATTTCTTTGGATTCAGGGATAGACCAAACCTGCGGCACTTTTCGAACGTCTGTCTTAGATGCATCAAATGTTCTTCGTCATTTTTAGAAAAAACCGTCAGATCATCAAGGTAAATGACTATGAACTTGTCCCTTTCTCCCACGAAAGAGATGTCCATAGATCATTGGAAAGTGGCCCCTGCATTCATCAAACCAAAAGGCATTTTGTCATACATGAAAGTACCCCGGGGCGTGGTGAAAGCAATTTTTTCCATGTCCAGTTCATTCATAGCGATCTGATTATAACCAGAGAAACCATCTATCATAGACATTTGATTAGCTCCAACAACCTTTTCCAAAACATGGTCCATCTTAGGCAGCGGGTAATTATCTTTGAGAGACGACTTGTTTAAGTTTCGGAAATCCACACAGAGTCGGATTTCCCCGTTCTTTTTCCTGACTGGAACTAGGTTAGCTACCCAGTCCGAGTATCTCAGAGGCACGATTATTTTTGCATCCAAGAGTTTTTTAACTTCCTTTTCTATCACGGGTAACAGAATGGGGTTAATTTGCCTAAGCTTTTGCCTAAACGGTTTGACCCCAGGCTTCAAGGGTATCTTGTGATCAATGATGGAAGTGTCATATGTTTTCAATTCATCATAGGACCAGGCGAAAACATCTTTGTACTATTTGAGTAAGTCTTTATACTTATCTTTCGCTTTGGGAGGGAGGAACTTCGATATCTTTACCATCCGGGGTTCCTTTTCGGTTCCTAAATCATAGTCCTCCACCTCCTCTGGTTGGGGCTGCAAAGTGGACTTTACAGGTACATCGTTCTGATCAAAGAGTCTTTCCAAAGGAATCAATCCTTTGGGGATCTGATTGCTTTTAAGGACCAGCATACAATGATTCACAATTTTTTCTCGGAAGGCTTCAGGTTCCTCTCCTTCTTGCATGATCCACATCGAGTCGTTATGGTTTTCTTGGTCAGCATGAGTTTCAGAGAATTTGCCTACTGCTGTAAGGAATTTCTTAATTTGTCCGTCATCTTCAAAGACTTGCCAGTGTCGGATATTATCAGGTATGGAGGGTTTGTATCTGATTTCAATGTGGTACTTCAGTTTGAAGGTCGTGGGAGGGGAGAAGGTTGAAGCTGCCTTTGCCAATGCATCAGCATGCAGATTCTCTGCGCGAGGGATAAAATGGATATTCACAGACGAGAAAAAAAATTCCATGAGATCCCAAGTACAATTTCTATACGCTCTTATTATGGGATGCCTCGCCATGTACTGTCGGTTTACCTGCTTTACTATTAATTCAGCGTCACCATACACCTCCAAGTTTTTTATATTTAGCTTTTTGGCAGCCTCTAATCCTAAGATCAGTGCCTCATACTTGCACACGTTATTAGTGTAATCTATGTCCCACTGTAAATGGTAAGAGAAAGGAACAATGAACTTACCTTCAGGTGCCACCAAAAGCACTCCAGCGCCTGCCCCTTCAGAAGACGAAGCACCGTCAAAATACATCTTCCAGAGGCCAGTACTACATAGCTCTTCTGTTATGAGGTTCGCCTCTTCTTGTTTTTTATTGATTTCCTCCAGGAAACCGTTGAGACCATCATCAAAAGACAGGATGCAATTTCCTAAATCTTGTTCTGCAATGTAAATAGGGAAGTTATGCAGTTTTTGAGGATCACTGACCATATATGCTAATCTTGTTTCCCTGTATAAACGAGTAAACTGACCACCGAACACAGGGATTGTGGCATAAGTCATGTCTAACTAAAGAGAACCCCCCAACTTGGCTCCCCATGACCTAGATAACAGCATGCCATACTTAGGGGGAATGTCTGCGATAACCACATCCATCAGGATACTCTTGACTGGGACTTGTGCCAGGGTAACTACTAGATCCTTTATCATACCCATGCATTTAACTTTCCTTGAATCAAAAGAGTACAGATTCCCATAAGGTCTTGTGATCTCAAGACCCAGCTTCTCCATTATAATCTTGGGCATAACATTATGAGAATCTTCGGAGTCCAACATACAATTATGCAGCAACTGATCATGTATGTTCAGAGTAATATAAAAGGGGGCGATGTTGTCTTTGGACCCTTCAAAATGTGGACCAAAAGTGATGTTAGGTCTATCATCTTCCAAGTTTATAACATCAGACTGGATTTCTAGCTCAGAGACACCTATCATTTTGGTAATTTGTTTGCAATAACCGGGGTTTTCGCTAATTCCACCAAAGGGATCGGTATCTTAATTTTGTTTAACTCATTTTCAAAATTAAAAGCTCCGCTCATCTTGTCTGTTTCTCCAGTGGAGACTTCTAAAATTTTTCTTCCTGAATTATTTGTCTGGACGGCTTTATCATTCATGGTTCTAGTTGAAGACGTGGCTTTATTTACGGGTTTGGTTTCCTGTGTTTGAGTTCCAACTTTTTCCACCTCGGGCTCTTGAGTGTTTACTCACCTAGTTTTGTTATTGGGTAATGGGGTCTCATCCGAAGGAGGCTCATAAGCTTGGCCTCTTTGAAGGATTTTCTTGGGCTGAGTCATGGAGGTGGGCTTATTTTTAGATCTTAGGTTGTACTTTGGTTGGAAATCGACCATCATTATCTCAGTTTTTGGTTGAGATACACAGGGATCAGTGTGATCACCTTCTTCACCTGCATTTGACAGTTGTGGCATGTGCAAGTACCTTTCATAGTCTTCCCGAGTCAGATATGGTTGACTACAGTCATCACCGAAGTTCATGACGTCATTATCTGAATCTTCGTAGTCTTGAAAATCGTTTGCTCCTATAAAATTTTCAGTCTTTAAAGGAGCCTGTATCTTTTGATCCTCATTTTTTATTTGTCTTTGTTGATTAGGAGGGTTTTGATTTCTCCTGAAATATTTTTTTGGATAAGAGTCGGCCTTGGCCTGTTCGAGTTCCATTCGATCCAATTTATTCGAAAACTCTTTAATCACCCTAGCCATTTCGTCCACCCTATCGTCTGAGGATCTATTGGACCCTGAAGGGCCAGCTTGTTCTCTAAATCACCTGGTCTCTCGGTTTCCAGTCTCTACTCTAGCCTTAAGTTTACCTGAAGCCATCATATTAGATTCTATCTCTACCGCGTCGTCCTGCATAGGGTCTAAGGTGGCTCCCCTTCATTCTCGCAGAAGTAGTACGAAATCTAGCTCAAAAGCTCCAGCAAAAGTCACTTTGGCCGTGGGTTGAGAAGGTTTGACTTCAGCTGGGATTTTATTGTACAGTTTATTGAATCTCTGGATGAATTCGATGATTGTTTCTGAGTTATTTTTCTTTAGGGCCCCAAACTTGGTTAGATAATATAGATGGTCTTTTTGCTCTCCCCATTGTCTGAGGAAAGCATCTTCCAAAGCATCATACGACAGGATAGAGGCTACGGGTAAGCTCTGAAACCAAGTTCGTACCTGACCTTCAAAATTTTGGACAAGTAGTCTCGAATAGACGTCCTCGTGTTCGATACAAAAGACATCTGTGAATTGGTTGAAAAAATTCATATGTTCTGTTGCTGTCAAATCCCCCTCTTCGGTGAATTTTGGCAAATTTTTTATGTAATTTTCTAGAATATTGTGTAGGGGGACGGGCAATACTATTGGGGTGTATCTGGCTGTGACTTTCGTGAAAAATCTGGGAGGGGGGGGAGGGCCTTTTCCTCCACCTCCTCCTAGAGGGGGGCCTTGTCCTCCACCTCCTCCTAGAGGGGGGCCTTGACCTCCACCTCCTCCTCCGATAAACCCTCCGCCTCCTCCTATAAACCCTCCACCTCCTCCTCCGGTGGCCGCCATGGTTCTTTGTGGAAAGTTATAAAGATGATTTTCGAAAAATGAAAGGGAAACTTTATTTTCTTCGCTAAGAGGAGACTCTGAGGAGGAAAGATAAGGATCGCGAGGAGTTGGTTCCTCGGACTTGCAAGAGATGGAGTTAGGAAAACCGACTCATGTGAGAAACGAGTGTGTAACACACTCTTCAGGATTTGGAGAAGTCAAGAAATTTAACTGAAGATAAGATGGTGTTTCAAAAAACGACGAAACTTCAAGAGGGTCCTTTCCTCTCTGTCTCAAGGGGATTGTTGGATGAATCTCACTTCTAATTTCAGAGCAAATTGGCATTGAATGTTTAGCATCAAAGCAATGACTGAGTGAGGTCGAGGGTTCGGAAGGAGTCTTGGCCTTCAGTGACGGGATTTCAAGTTGGTAAACTACAACAGTTGGCTTAAAAGAGCCTCTTGCTTTTAGAATTTTTTCGGGATCAGTAACTGGTTTGAACTGCTCACCATCCAGGGTTTGTCTAGTATTCCTTCGACCGAATGCCAGTTTATTTCTTCGTGGAGTCACCAAGTGAAAGATAAAAAGCCTTAAAAGGTGGGCACCCTTTGTTCACTATCAAAGGGTAACACTTTCAATGAAAAACAATTGTCGTTTTCCCAGGGAAAAAGATTTCGTAACTTCGGTCCCCAGCAACGGCGCCAGTAAGATGTTGTTCCTGAGTCTGTACTTAAGGCTCAAAAGTACAGTGTCAAGGCATCTGAAAGTGGTTAGGATATGGAGAAGAGAGGGAGTCAACCTTCGGAGAAAGAAACTAAGGGATATTTCTTCGTTGGGGTTGTCTGGCTTCGAACTGTTCCTGAATATTTATATCTCGTTCAATGACTGCCCATGATTGTTCAAGTTCGACCCGGTTAGTTGTTGTTTTAAGGATAGTGTTGAAAAGGTTTAGGGTGATGTGTGTTTGGTTCAATAATCCAGGTTTGACGTTAGTTTGAGTTGGTATAGGGACTGTCATGGGGGAACAGTAAAGATATAAAAGACTTTTAGGAAAGATTAAGTGTTGTCTCAGTTTGATCTTATAAAAGAGAACTTACAGTTGCAGAAATAACATATAGATGCAAATCTAAGGCTCATTCCCGTAACTGTATCATATTTTTATAAAAGGGTGAGATGAGAGAAAAACATTGAGCCATTTACAAAGTAAAGTTCCAACCAGTGGAAAACTCACGACATAAATGGGAGAGGAAAATATGTAAGAAAATAACCAATGTAACAAAGAATATATGTAGAATTCTGAAACTACAAATTGGTCTTACATAGTTGATAGCTGGTGCAGAGGAAAGGCAATAAACAATTACAGAAAACCCAAATTCATTTGTTATAGTAGTGGTTGTACTAAATTACAACGAAGCACATCAATTATAGATATGAATTGAAATGTAAAAATGAGTTACAAGGAAGCAAACTTGTGATATAGAAGTGACGGAATTGAGAATCTCCAGATCTACTTGTATTAACTCTCAATGTAAAAACTCTATTACAAATAAATCAAAAAGGGTCCAGCCTTGTTTATTTCTCTCTGGGGTATATTTATACAATTTTTACAAAGCCAGTAGAATCTCAATAGTCGCAAAATTTCAGTTACGACAGAGGAGAGAGCGATCGCTCCATTTCCCATGTTTTGTCTTCACTTAGTGCCAGGTGCTCGTCTTCGCGTGGACTCGGTGTAGGCAATACATCTTTCCACAAGATGAGATATGAGCCGTGAAGGTTCCGCTTGACAGCTGGCCTCAGCAAAGTAACACTCTCGGGTTAACTGCTTCAGCTTGTCCCCGATTTGTGCATCGATGATGTCGAGGGTGCTTAGTTGCGCGCTGGGCTGGATCAAGTGCTTATCAACTCGGGCCATGTCCACCATATCTATCTGAGAGATATCAGTTGAATCTCTCTCATCCTTCTCTTTCAAATCAAGTGAGATTTGTTCCACATTCATTTGTATCAATGTTTCTGCGTCGCCTCCACTGTCCATACCCAACAGCTCGCCATCTATAAAATTGAAGGCTTCTTCTAATGAATTGGTTACCTTTTGAGCTTGTTCCTTTCCCAGGGCAATGTTGTGCTCCCAATCCTTCAACAAAATATTACCTCTAGTTTGTTTTGGGATGGCAAGCCCGAGAGAACCTACCGAAACTCTATTATTCGTGGCTATCACTGCCTCCTGGAAGGCAACTCGAGCCACTTCAGCATCCCTCTCTCTGACAGTCAGGTTCTCGGAAACCTGATTCATCAACAGACAATTCTCTCTGATAGCTCCCACTTTGGCAAGAAAACTCTGTTGTGCAGAAGAGATTCTGTTCCGAATCTCGATCGCTTGGGATTTAAACCCCTCGACGTTGATCATCATGCTTTCAACGTTCTCTACCTGAGCCTGCAGCTCTGCAATCATAGTCCTCTGTTGGCCCGCCTGTATCCGACCGTCTCAGACCACTAGATGTGCTTGCTTGAGCTTGGTCTTAAGCACCTCTATCTCATTTTTATCAGCCAATCGGGCCAGCTCTATCTCCACGCTCACCTGGCCCTGAGCATTTTCCGTGGCCAGGGCCAATCTGGCCTCGAGAGTCCTGATCAGGCGGTTTTTCCTATTGATTTGGTTCTTCAAAAGTCCGACTGAAAATTGATTTGCCAACACATACACTCCTAGTGTCCCTGCAATCTCAATGGAAAATTGCTCATTCTTTTTATTTTTCCCATCGGTCATGACCTTGAACTTCTTAGCAGTCGATTCTCCCTCCTGGTAGAATTCCCTTTTCACTACTACTTTTCTCTTTTTATCAAAGAAGAACTCATTTGGAGGGAGTTCCTCTGCTCTTATGGGCCTCAGTTCTTCATTAAATATCCATCCCTCGCTGACATTTCCCTGTGCCAACTGCAATGGTGTGACCCAGGTGATGGGCTCTCTGATTTGTTTTGTCGACTCTCTCGGAGTGTCGACAGGATTCTACTTCTTTGGCGGGTCTGGAGTTTTTACTTCAGCCTCTGGATTCTGTTTCTTGGGCGGGTCCGGAGTCTTTACCTCTACTTAGGGCTTCTTCGTTGGTTCCTCCTTGTCCTGTTGTTTTCCCGAGTCAGGAGTAGCATCTTTGGAGCCTTCCGCATCCTTCTGTTGTGTCTCGGAAACACTCGAACCTCCCAACACAGTGGGGAGACAGCTTCGTCTATTTTTCTGGAATCTCAATACAGCGGTTGTGTCTTTGGGTGCCAAGGATTGGATCCAGGCTAGAACTTCTTCATAAGACCTCGCCCCTCGGAAAATATCATCCGAGGGTGAGTTCTCATGCTCAAATCTCTTGAGCCCACAATTTTCTAAATGGTTGCTTACAACCCTCTGCGGATCATGTTTCTTATACTCGATGGAGACCAACTTCAGGTCTTCCAGGGCTACAGCCTCGGCCTTTGCATGCCTGAAATCCAATAAAGAATAAGAATTCTTCCGAATGGGAAAAGACGGCCACACCTTCTTTTCTTATCCTTTGAGTTCTTTACTTACCCGGTCAATTACTGTCTGTCGGGCAACCTCGCGACAAGCCAGCTTGTCAGGGATGAACAATGGTAGCACAAGCGGGGGAATGGCAGCCCCGCACACTTTGAAGTACGAGAACTCTACCTCCATGTACCATTCTGCTATGCCACTCAGATTTGCATCAATGTTTTCTGAGATATGAGGTGGTGGGTGACCAAAAATGGCGATATACAAGGGCACCATCACCCAGTTGAAAATTTCGTATATGAAACTGTCTGCTTTATTTTCCCATAGATTTTCGTGGTATACGTGTATGGGCCTGTCTTCGGTCGGAGTCCAAGCCCAAATCATCAATGGGAATGGTTTCATGGAACATATCACGTCCATGATATATGCAGACATGAAGAATGAGGATGGCCTCCCACTTGCCTTCTGCTCCCGATACTCTGTGACCCGGTTGGCCAAACTGTCTGAGAGTATCTTTGCCCAATTAAACGAGCAACCTTCTGCAACCTGAAACATCAAAGGCACCCACGCAATGAAGAAATGTGATGTGTCCTTTCTCCCAAATAGTCGGCATGTCATCATGGCCACATACTTATACTGTGGCTCTAGCGAAGCGATTGAATAAACGCCCTGGTCATTCGCTCTGAATTTCGCAGAGCGCAAAACGCAATCCTTTATCAAACCGGGCATGGTTTGATCATATTCTGTGCACTCCTTTTCTTTGAACTTCTCCAGGAATTCAGCATCATATGTGTACTCAGATGTCATCGGAAGCTTATACATGGTTTGGATATGTTCTGGTCTAAAAGTCCCGACCGTGACCTGTTGTTGGTTCATGATAGTTCTGGTGGGTAGGTCTATGTGATCCAACGCCCATTGGATCATGTCATAATATGGGAGAAACCGTGGTCTGGTTGCTACTTGTTGCATTCCGGATTGGACAACTATCTTGTATTTAGTGTTCAGGTCATCCTTTTCATTGTCGTCTGAGTCTGAATAGTTCACCAATTCTGATTGCAAAATGTCTAAAACAAATGACCAGCTGGGGACCGAGTCGACGCTCTGGGGTGAAGTGTCGGAGACATTGTCTGAGCCTTGTCCTGTGACCTCGACATTCGCTTTCGTTTCTTTCTGTGGAGCCATAGTCGAAGCTTGCGTTTTCTCCCTTCTACGATAGAACTGCGTATACATGAAGAAATTAGTTCACTCAGAAATGATGAGCTCTGCGTGTTTATGAAAATGCGTTCGTTATAATAAAATGAACCTCTTATATATATTTGAAAATTCAGTACTTTTCGAAATAAGCCTGTCAAATCGTAATTAGAAACAAATTTATTGCGTAAATCTGATCTTATATGCATGGATTTACCCTACTTCACCATAAATGTCATCAATTTCTGGCGGTTTGACAGTCAGTCGAAGTATGGAGAGAAAATGGATACCTCGGGAAATGTGCAAGCCTCGAGGCATGAGATATATCTTACTTTATCTTAAATTATCAAATCTTACCAACGTTAATTAATTTCTCTTCGTTCGCTACATCGTGGATTTTCTTTTAACATTTTGAATCTCCAACTCGCGAGATCGTGAGGACCGACTTCGGTTTAATTAAAGGCAATCGCGATTTAAGGCATAATTAAATTTATAATCATTTTATTCGCCACATCGCAACTCGGAACTTCGAAGACAAATTTCTAGGAGATTAGTATGCCGAGTCGCAAAACCGCAAGATGACGATAGTTAAGACTCGATTAAGGGGAAGAAAATATTGGATTAGGCGATTAACTAATCATGCTATAATTACATCACGCCTTCATGAGTCGGGGTTTTGGACGCCGTAACTTTAGAAAAGATAGTTTCGAGTGGTGAAACGCCGAGAACGGATTTTAAGCACGGTTATCTTTTTTGCCTTTGATCCTTGACCAGGGTTATCCCGAAAGGGCCTCGTGTCCTTGGCTCTCGGGGTTGTAAAAATGAAAATTTTGGTTCGAGAGACGTCGAGGCGCGAAACTCCGACGACGTCTAATCACGAGTTAAAAGACTTTACCCTGATTATTGCTTAGAGTGAAAATTTAAAACGGCTTCGTCGTTTCGTGACTCGGGAAGTGTGAACTCATGGATTAAAATACTTGACTTGCGAGATCCCGAAGAAAACAAAAAGGAGTGAACGTTCTTACGAAAGTGGGCTTGTTTCGTGAGTAGAGAAGCATTGTTGCTCACGCGACCAGGTTTCAGAGGTCACATCATCTCGGAAGGAAAAAAGGAAATCAACTTTAGATTTCAAGTATCGAATTGAAAATTGTGACAGGCCAAAAACAAAGGTGGCTCCAACACCATGCTCTAGGTGCCTGTTTGAGGCCATAGAGAGACTTCTTCAATTTGCATATTAAATATGAATTATGAATGAACCCCTGTGGCATCTCCATGTAGATCCCCTCTGAAAGGTCACCATGAAGAAAAGCATTATTCACATCCATCTGGTGAACTTCCCATCCTTTGGCTTCTGCAATGGATAGAGCCAAGAGAATGGAGTCCATCTTTTCTACAAGAGAAAAGGTATCATCATAATCTATCCCATGAATATGTTGAAATCCTTTTACAACTAATCTAGCCTTGTACCTTCTCACCTGACCATTTTCTTCTCTCTTGGTCCTATAGACCCATTTTCATCTGACAAGTTTCCTCCCTGGTGGAAGTGGAACCAGATCCCAAGTATGATTCTCTAGGAGAGAGTCATGCTCCTCCTGCATGGCTACTTACCATAGTGGATTTCCAACAACCTCATTATAGATATGTGGATCAGAATATTGAACCATATAGCAATGCATGGGAATCATTGGTTCAGAAGATGAAAGTACATTAGAAGGATCCACATGTTCAGATTGAGTCCTCCTCGAAACCAATGGATCCCCTACAAGGTTTATTTCTTCCTAAAGTGTGGATTGTTCCCACTTGGGAATTTTTTGAAGCTCTGACGTTGGCTCCTCATTTGGATGTAATACCTTCGCATATGTATGTACAAAATCCTCTGAATATGTGTCTAAATATGTAGCATACGACTTTGTGGAATCATCATCTATGATGTCTAGAACTGATGGAAGCACAAGAGTCTCTGCATGTTTCAATGGAGGTGCATGCAAAGGACTCTCCTCAAACTGAACATTGCACTCAATGATGATCCAGTTTGTATAGGGTTCAATCAATATGTACACCTTTGCATCATCTGGATATCCCACAAAGATGCAAGATGTGATCTGTGGATCTAGGGCTTTCATCTTTTCAGAAGGAATATGGGCCCATGCTCTAGATCGAAATATGTGGAAGTGTGTGATATATTGTTTGTCACTTGTCCAAGCCTCAAAAGGTGTCCTATCCTCAACATATCTGTGAGGTGTTATTTTCTATATTTAAGCAGCACAGTTAAGTGCCTCATCCCAAATCTTGGAAGGAAGTGATCTTGCATGCAACATGTAACTAGTCATCCCCTTGAGAAACATGTTCTTCCTTTTAGCAACTCCATTCCGTTGTGGAGTGTATGGAACTATGTGTTGCAACTGGATATTAGATTCACGACAAATATTCTGAACATATTTGTTGATATACTCCCCCCCATTTTCTGTACGGAGGATCTTGATTTTCTTTCCAGTTTGTATCTCTACTAGAGATTTGAATTCTTTGAGATTCTAAAAAACTTCAGACTTTTGTCTGAGAAAATAAAACCAAGTATAGTGTGAGTAATCATGAATAAATGTAACGTACCTTTCTTTGCTTATGGACGGATGTGGAAATGGACCCATGAGATCATTTTGAACAAGATCCAAGGAAGAGGAGGCTCTCATTTCCTTCCCCTTTTCAAACTTCTCTTCAGGATTCTTTCCAAGAATGCATCCTTCGCAAACCCCTTTAGAAAAGTGAATGTCTAGAAATCCTTTGACCATTACTTTCTTGGAAATTCACTACATGTACCTAAAGTTTAAATGACCAAATCTCTCATGCCACACTCTACTAATTTCATTAGCATGTGTAAGTAGCAAAGAGGAGTCATAGTCAGTAAACTTAGTGAACTTATACAACAGTGATTTTTGATCTACCTCACCAACTGCAATAATAGAACTGTCATGCATGTCAAGTACAGTAATTGAATCTGTTGTAAATTCAACCCTTTTACCTGTTTGAGTGATCTGATAAATTGAGAGCAGGTTTATAGAAATATTTGGAACATGTAAAACATTCTCAAAACTTCCATTATGGATTTCCACTCTTCCCTCTCCTGCAACTACTATTGGAGTATCATCCCTCATGAGAATAGGAGGTCCAGAGCATGAACTCAAAGATGAGAAAACTTCCTCTTTAGTTGCCATATGATGGGATGAACTAGAATCTATAATCCATGAATTAGATGAGGAATTAATTGCAACCAAAGCATGATGATTACCTTTCTTAGGTGCATGGTCTTCTCCGTTCTTCTTCTTGGCTCCTTTAGGAATGAAGTCTCCAAGGTTATTCTTTTGAAGTAACTTTGTCATAAGATCGATATGCTTCTTCATGCATGTGGATTATTCATGATTTGGTTTATTGCAATATGTGCATTGCTTTCCCTTCTTCTTATTCCCTTTGGAATTTGAAGAATCTTTGGAACTTGAAGAATCCTTGAAGGGTTTGGAATATCCCTCCTTATTTGACTCTGGATGTAATAGATCCTTTTGTTTCTGCTTCGATTTCTTATTGGATGAACCTTTTACATTATGCATGGTGAGTGCATGTGCTTTAGGATCTTTCATAAGGCTCATCTTTATCATTTGTTTCTTCTCTTTTGTGAGAGACTCAATGAATTGAGCCATCGTAGGAATTTTCCAATTTTCTCCCAAAAGACATATGCCAGAATGGAAATTGGAGACATATGCATCGTATTTTGATCCTAGCTTGGCCAAGATTAGTATAATAAGTTGTTTCTCTTATGTAGACCTGTCAATACTACATTCACCCAAGCTCAATATCAAAGACTTAAATTTAGTAAATAAATCTTGTATATTATCAAAACTTTTAGGGTCTAAGGTATTCAACTCCACCTCAAGCGTATGACCTCGCATCGCATCCTGGTTTCCAAAGAGTCCTTCCAGGGTGGTCCATATCTCGTTTGGAGTCTTTCATGTGGCACCATGAAACCATATATCAGTGGATATTAAATAAAGAAGTAGTCATGTGGCCTCATCCTTACGATTCGCCCATCTGGTCTTCTCAAGCACTAATGTAGGTTATGTTTTTTTCGCCATCGTCAAATTATACAGCCCTTTTATTTTGAGTTGGAATGCAGCCTTCGGCTTCCATTCAAAAAAGTTTTACGATGTGAATATTATCACCAGACTTGATTGAATAAGTTGCATCGTCTCCATCCCTACTATTGATTCTGAAAAGATCCTGAAAATCTAGATCGTGGATTCTGAGATATGATAGACGGTTCTATGGCAGCTATAGATATGATAAAATAGATATATATCCTAAACTATGATGTGGGTTTTTGATATTTTTGGTGAGCGTGAGAATCCTTATGGTATACGTCTCTAGTCAAAATTTTAGCCCGACCCAAATCATGGATTTCGAGATATGGATATTTTACTGCAGAAAACCAATTTTCTAGAGGGCAGCTGAATCGTCGTACCCTAGAGAAGGATAAAGTGCGACGATTGTGAAAAATTGAATCGTCACACCCTGAGTGAAGAGTACAGTGTGACGGCATTACATGATAAACTATGTATAGGCTGTGACGATTCCCGAGGAAACTTTTTCTTTCAAGTGTGAGTTAGATCATCACACCCTTCGATAGGAATAGGCTGCGACAATTCCAACCATCACACTCTTCGATAGGGATAGGCTACAATGATGGAGGAAACTAGGTTTACTCAATCCCCGTTCACTCTTCTCTGGCCTATCTGGGTTGCTCCAAGAAGATCGGCTCTGATACCATGTCATTGTTTCATGGAAACCTGCATAGGAGACCTAGCTAAAGCATACACAAACAAAGTTTATCAAGAAAATGAAGAGAGATACAATATGAAGAATGAGAATCAATGTATATTATGATATGTTCAATGATTTAGTGATATTCACTCATATAGAAAATGACATCCTATAATTAGGAATGCATGCATAATAGTGATGGTATAAAATTAGAAAGTCTAAAATAGAACTAGTCAGTTAACTCCCACTAAACTAGTGTGCCGAAAATAGAAATTTCTCCAACATTTCAAACCCGGATGATGCTTAGAGGAAAACATATTTTCAATTAAAAATAATATTTTGACCTTCTGTACTTGATAATCAAGAGTATTTACAAGTATTTGAGAATGATTAAGAATTGGAAAATTTTTTGATGAATGATGATGAAGATGAGGACAATCACATAATTATTGTCTCGATGAATTGTATTCAATATGAGTCTCTTTTTACAAGAGACGATTATGCTAAAAACCTCCTGGAAGAAGCATCGCTTTGAAAGGTACAAGAAACAAGAAAAATTAATATTGGAACTGATAGTTCCCCAAAATACGGCATTATGGGAGTTGATTGCACAATTGACGAAGTTGATCAATATGTCTCACTATTTAAAGAAAATCTTGATGTGTTTGCATGGAGTTATGATGATTTGAAGGAATATGATAAAACGATATTTCAAAATATTATTCCATTGAGAAAAGGGGCAAATCTTGTCAAGCAAAAGGTAAGAATAATGAATCCCAAATTAAAACCATTAGTAAAGGTTGAATTGGAGAAATTAAATAAGGTTGGAATAATATACCCCATTAGACATTCGGATTGGCTTTCAAACCCTGTGATAGTAAGAAAAAAGACTGAGGATATCTGGATGTGTGTATATTTTAGGGATCTTAACAAATAAAGCATAAATGATAATTATCCTTTTCCTAGCATGGAGTTTCTTCTCCAACAAGTCAATTGGTTATCTTGCATGATCATGTTAGATTGTTTTTCTAGGTATAACGAAGTCTTGTTTGTTGAAGAAGATAGAGTAAAGACAACTTTCATAACACCTTGGGAGACATATGCATATGCTCGGATGGCCATTGGTTTAAAAAATGCAGGAGCTACATTTCAGAGGGCTATGGATCATCCTTCTAAGGGATTGATAGGAAAATTCATGGTGGATTATCAAGATGACTTAAAATTACACTAAAAAATAAGGAGTGATCACATTCATCACCTGAGGAAATTTTTTGACAGGTGTAGGTTATATGGTGTTTCCTTAAATCCAAAGAAATGTTTATTTGTTGTAACTCAAGGAAAACTATTGGTTCATATTGTGTGCAAGGAAGGAATCTATATAGATCCAAAAATAGTTAAATCTATAAATTAACTCAACCCCCTATCATCTAAGAAGGGAGTTTAATCATTCTTTGGCAATATCAAATTTGTACGAATATTTGTCCATGACTATGCAAGTATTTTGAAGTCGATCAATTTATTGTTGAAAAAGGATCAAAGGTTTGAATGGACCATTGATACACAAGAATATTTTAATAATATCAAAAAGGAAATCACTACAAATCCAGTCCTCGTTAGCCTATATTTTCAAAGAAACTTCATCATTTATTCGTTTGCTACAAAAACGGTTGTTGCATCTATTCTTACTCATAGGAATACCAAAGGTGAAGAATTTCCAATTAGCTTCATGAGCAAGACCCTTCATGATTATGAATTGAGATATTCAGAATTGGAGAAGCAAGCCCTATATCTTGTGAAAGCGGTGGGGCACTTTCGTACTTAGATACTAAATTCTCATGTCATTGTGTATGTTCCATCCTCTCCTGTGAAGATGCTTTTAAATCAGCAATTGAGAGAAGTAAAATGGACAAACTGGTTGGCGAAGATTCAAGAATACGATATTGAAATTAAACCTTTAAAGGAATTTAAAGGATAGGGTTTATGTAAGCTCATTGCAAATAGTGATTATTTGGATGGAGTGATTTCAATATCAGTAGGAGAACCCATGGAAGATTCAGATTGGTATGGAGATATTGTATTCTACTTGAGGTCTGGATAATTTCCAGTCACCATGAACCCTAAAGAGAGAAGAACATTGAATATGAAGTCAAGTCAATATGTGTTGATTGTTGATATATTGTTCAGGAGAAATTATGATGGTATATTGCTGAGATGTGTTGATGAAAGGAAAGATTAAAATTTGATGAAATAATTCCATGAATGAATATGTGGTGGAAATTTTGTGCCTACCGCCAACACCACTGCCCATAATATAATAAGAGTTGGGTTTTATTGGCCATCAGTTTTTAAATACTCATATGCTACCATAAGGAAATGTGTATCTTGTCAACAATTTTCAGGGAAAAAGAAAAAATTTGCAATGCCATTACAACATATATCTGTAGAACAACCATTTTCCCAATGGGGACTCAATGTCATTGGAACAATAAGTCCAAAGTCAAGAAAAGGACATACATATATCCTCACTGCTACAAATTATTTTACAAAGTGGGCAAAAGCAGCGGCATTAAAAAAGGTTGATTCTAGAGAGTTGATTAAGTTTCTCAAAGATAATATTTTGTCAAGGTTTGGTGTCCTGGAAAAATCCATCACTGATAATGGCTCGATTTTCATTGGCTCAAGATTTACAAAATTTTGTGGAGAATATGGGATTTTTATGGGGCACTCATAAAATCATTATCCATAAGGGCATGGTCTTGCAGAATCTACTAATAAGACACTCATTCAGATATTGAAGAAAACTATTGATAAGAACCAAAGGAATTGGCATTTGAAGTTGAATGATGCATTGTGGACAAGAAGAATGACTCCAAAATACAGCACTAGGATGTCTCTATACACATTGGTTTATGGGAAAGAAGCAAAAATGTCAATTAGCCTCAAGCTAAATTCCTTGACTTTGGTAGTTAATACAAAGGATGTGGAAGATAGTTCACCTATACAAAAGAGAGTGAACTAGTTATTGAAATTGGAGGAAGAACAAAGTAAAGCCTTGAAAATAACTTCTCAGAGACAACAAAGTATCAAAATGAGACTGTAAATTATTTTCAAAAGGGAGAACTAGTGTTACTCTGGAGCAAAGCTAAGGAGAAACCAATGATGCATACAAAATTCGAAACACTTTGGGTTGAACCATACATCATTGAAAATATCCTAGGTTTTAATTATTATATGCTCAAAGATATGAAGGGTAAAATGTTGATGTTTCTTGTTAATGGGAAACATTTGAAAGGTTTCTTCACCTGAAATTTTCTCATTTCCTTGTACATATTTTTTCTTTTACTTAGTTTGTATATCCTTACCTTTTGACTCCATATCCCAATGGATAGAAGCACCTGGTCATGAAGATTATGTATTCTTGACAACCCACAAGGGGTTATCATCCCACAGATGGAGCCAATTGTTGATATAATTTCTTGTTTTTGGGTTTTCCTTCCTTGTTCTCTCTTCCCAACTTCTTTTTTACATTTTTTCCTTCTTCTACACCTCCCCTTGTTTCCCTCTTTCTTTTATCCTATATTCTCTCCCTTTATATTTACCATAATTAGTCATATCTAAGTGATCGGTGGGTTCATGGGTTGGCAGGTTGGAGGACCTTCATCTCCATCCACTTTCCCATGTCATAAGTTTGCTGCTACACTTAGCCATTTTTTCAATTTCGTGGGTTCGTGGGTTCAAGGCCTCGTCCTCCAAGTTTAGTGATCTTCACATTGCACCCCAAGTTTCGTGATCTACATTTTAAACATCATATTATTAACGGGTGTTGAGCCCCAAAATATTTTATTCCTTTTGTGTGCAAGTCTGAGTGACCAACTTTCTACACTTAACATATTTTTGATCATCCATAACTGCGGGTTCATGGGTTCCCGAGTTGGCAGGTTCATGAAAACCTCCATATTCAAACTCTCTCTCATTCGTCCCTTCCATTCTCTTGCTTTTCCCAATATGAATTAAGTGTTGTTTAATGCTAACAACTCTTGTGCAGGCTCCGAAAAGATCGTCATTAATGGAGAAAGGATTGAGGAATTACTCATTAAATTGCATTAAATCTCCATTTTCTAAGGGATTAAATTATCATCATCTCTCCAAAAAGATTTATTTGAAGTTGTTATCCAGTTGAAGAAATACTCACGTCAACCTATGGCAGCGTCAGCTAGACAACAGTTTTGTGGTGATACTTTAAATATCTTTGGTCATGAAGAACATAATTTCCGGTGGTCAAGGGCATATTCATACTATTCCTTTCCTCCTAAACATAAAGACATAATTTGGGCATCTATAATTACTCGTGTTGGGTGTGTTCCTAAATTTTTTTAATTTAAATAAATTGTTGCATGGTGTGTGGACAAGTACGTGCCAAGATAAAGAAATATACAACTCCGAGATCAGTCTCTGATTTCTCTTTCATCGCAATTTTTTCGCAAGATGTTAAAGCTTCCAAATCCAACGCTTTCCTTCAAAGGAGAAGACTATAGAGATTTTTTGAAGAAAAATAACAATGGGCTTGACCTCCTGCCTAAATATTTTCTTGCATCTATTCTAGAATACATAACCAGGATCCAGGTTTCATCTTTTAAAAACCCTTATCGAGAAATTGCATGGTTGTTTACCAGGTTGACAGGTCAGGAAAGAATTGCTTCTATCTCTCGCATGATTTTATATATTATGTATTTTACAGTGAAATAACATGCCATCTTTTACTGGGGAAAACTAACTTTGATTGAAATCTCATCACAGTTATCACACTATAAAATGGACAAAAAAACATTTATGGCTTCTTATCTGATATTTGCTATTGTGTATTGTTGTTAATTACCAAACTTAACCATAAGTAAGAGGGTGAACCATGAAATAGATCCCGTTACCTTTTGGTATCAGGAACTATGGAGACATAAGACCCCTCTGTATTTCTATGAAGTCTATAACGATTTTGTTTCAGTGTTCAAAAGGATGTTGTTGGGAGAAAATAATTCAAGGATATTTGACCAAGATAACAGATTCTTAGAGAAAAAAGGAACAATATAACAAATGGAAAATCACGGTGTCATAATGATATTTTTTTCGAAAGAAAATCATTCTTTTCTCTCGTATCATGATTCAGAAAAACTATTTATTACAGAGATGGCAAGGAAGTATAAATTATGGCTACATTTTTTCCATGAAAAAAAGGAAAAAACGATTTATTCCCCTGCCATGAAAGATTGGAGATTTCATGTTCAGAAATATAAATAAAATTGACGAGTTTGCAAATCATTTTAACAATGTGAATTTAAAGTATGCAAAAAAGATAAAAGGCTTTGATTCAAATAGAATATTTGTAGAACATATGATTTTGGTGGGATTCAATAACTTGTTCATCCAAACTATATTAAATGAAGAAGAAGAATGTAACAACCAAAGTACTCATGTACATGATGTCGGTGACCTAGAAACATTACTTAGTAGTAATTATTTTTATAAGAAAATGGGAAAAGGTCTCAGTGAAAGGAGCGCTCAATCTCCAGTTGTTACTCCCAAGAATACCACATCCCAGAGCAATGCTCCAATGACCCACCCAGTTAAAAAGGTTTTCAAAAGTAGTTCAAGTGGAAGGGGAGAGAAGAATCCTCCCCCCTGGAAAATCGAGAGTTCACATAAGCTCCCTGTGAGAAAGAAAAGGAAGAATTTAGTGCAAGAGGAAGAGGATAATCTTATAGAAAATGAAATCCAAAGATTTTCTCTAGAGGACATGGAGCTAGAAGTAGATATTGAGAAAAAATTCCTTGCAATGGAACAACCAAAAAATATGGCTCAACAAAATTCTTTATTGGAAGTTGTTTTAAATGAGACCTTTAGTGAAGAAGAATCCTTCACTTTTCAAAGTGTTGTTTTTTATAAAGAGCCTAAGAAATTTATTGTAGAAAGAAGTGACCAGAAGAATAAAAAGGGAAAGTCTCACTCAAAGATTGACCTGAAGAACCTGTGATTATCCCAAATTTCCAAAATCCACAGGGAAGATAAGGATGATTTTGATGATTCTATTGATGGTTTGGAAGCTGAAAATGCTAAGTTAAAAGAAAGGATCGGAGAATTGGAAAATGCCTTAATGCCTCTTCCAATCCTGGCAAGTCCTTTGTAAATGGTTAAACCAACTACACCCACTATTAAGTTAAAAGGATCTTTTATTTTACTCGCAGCAGTCTGAAGTTATGTAGAGAAAAACATTAAACATATAATGTCATTGATAACAGAAGCATGGGAGGTATCAAAAAATATTGTTTCTTTCATCTCAAGGGCACATAATTTTCATGAGTATCTGCAAGTTGATTTAAATAATGAATAAGGTTTCTACATTGATGTTGTCTTTCCATTTGGTATAAAAGTCTTAAATATGACAGAATTGAAAACAAGGGAAGAGAATATGCCTTCTCCAAGTCGAATTAAACATCTAAATGCTTGTTGGAAAGAAAAAATCAAGAATTTGAATAGCATTTTCCAAGCATGCATCGAAGCCATAGTAAAAGAATAAGAATTGTTTAAAAGACTCATGGAAATAGATCTAGCATGAAGCACTGATGAAGTACAAGACCCTAAGCTAATTCTCAATTAAATATTTATGAAAAAAGAAACAATTTGATGAACAAGTTGAGATATTAAAGGGGTTATTAGCTGAGAAATTTTATGGAATAATTGAATATAATGAAGAAGAGATAGACAAATGGTTGGTTGATTATTCTATGAAAAATCAAGACATTGAGGAGGAAATACATGGAATTTCTCATGACTTAAGAGACTTGGAAGGAGAATTATTCAATATTAAAATCAGGCATGAAATAAATGTTGCACCAATGAAAAACTACATTGAAGATTGGTTTAAAAAATCAATTGATAAATTAACCAAAGAAGGCCAAGAAGCAGCAATTGAGATGGTTCCTATAACCGTCAATGAGGAAAAGTAGTGATCAAGTGAACGAGAGAGAGAAAATCATAATAAGTTTATGTTGATCAAATATTTCTTTCTTTATCAATTTTTAATTCAGTTACTCCACTTCTTTGACTAGAAAGGTTTAACCGAAATCCGATAAATCATTCCTATCTTCTTCCCAGGTCTTGCTACTCTGTCATCGTCCACCATCTTATTTCCATAACTTACTTCTTGTTTATATTTTCTTTATGGTCCCTGGGAGCCCCAATCCCAGTCTTAAGGACAAACACATTTAAATTTCAAAGCTTTGTAACAGACTCTATATTTTTTAGAAGCCCCAAGAGAACTCTTTCGGAATCATTTTTTACAGTGTTTTATAACTCTGAGTTTTGAGTATAAAATATTTGAGATTGATCTATCATTTTCTTTATGTGAGCTCCACATGTGTTTACTCTATTAAATTTCTCTTATGCATGCAGACCATCTTCATTTATTTTATGTGATCAGAAATCTTTAGTTTAACTATGTTGGATGTGAGGAAATTTTGTTAATCTTTTTTAATATGTGATGTGTGACGTTCCTGGTCATCTCTCAGAAACTCTCATTAAAATATATATATATATATATATATATATATATATATATACTATTTTACTACAATATTTATATTTCTTTGAATATCATGAAGGACTTTCTCATAGTCCTATATTATTTTGAAAATCTAGAATCCCAAGAATATCTTGAAATAGAGAGGAGTACCACCTCTATAAAAATGTTGGGGATTTGTATCCCCGTGAGGTTGTCGTTTCGGTCCTAATGGATTCAAGCATCAAATTATTTTAGGGTATCTCTATGTTGCGGCTCTGACCCATAGTCATAGTACATTGTTCTTCGTAACAGAATTGACGAATCCATTGTGGAATATCCCTTTTGGGTCACTAGGGGTACTTGTGGTTTGTATTTATCTTGAATATTTTTCTATTTATTTGACCATTATTTAGCATTCTCTTAATTTTTGTAATCCTTTATGAGTATTCCAGTCCCTTTTATCTCAAGTTTGAGGGATTTTTACTAGGTATAAGCATGTTTATTTGAGTACAAATGCGTACATACATGTATTTTCTTGAACACAGTCGTGTACATATGTCGGTTGTCAGTGAGATAGTCACGTGCATGTTTTTGGATTGAGTTTTCTCTTTTTCTCAGATCATTGGAAATTGGGTTATGGTACTATAGGGTCTCCTTGGATCCTATGAGTCTTTGGGGATTTCTTTTTGGTTTCAAAAATTGTTTCTTTTATTTCAATAATATAAGAAAATTCCTAAAAAAAAATCAACTTTCTTGTTTTGTCAAGGTTTCTTTTTGGATTTTGATGGTTGTAGGTCTATAGAAAGATTTATCAAGTGTATATTGCACTTTGACATGTTCTTAAGTTTCTTTATAAGGTTTTTGGTCATCTATTGCAGTCTTGTTGGAATATTGGTTGTTATCATTGATGTCAACCCTAGTCATGGGTTTTGGACCGCAAGATTGATGAAGGTATTTAGACATGAAGGAAAATGAACATGTAGATACAACACCCATGGATGGATAGTATACATCATGTTGTTTCCAGTGGTATGTGTCACGTCACATGGATCCTCATGGTTGAGGAGAAATGAATTTTTGAAGATGACAAAGTGAATTGAAGAAGGAAGTACATGTAGGCCCTG
>ML781685.1:149498-182879 GCA_009831015.1 Picea engelmannii | reverse complement strand
TGAAAAATGCATGAAGTATTTTTCCCACAAATGCATAATTAAATGCGTGAGAAATAAAACTCAAGAAAGCATCATTTTAATCCACTTAAACACTTTTGTTGCCACCTTAAAATCAACATGGCGCAAATTAAGAAGTTCTTTCACGTGCGGAGATCCATTCGGATCAATATTTTTGTCTTATGGATAAAAAGTTTGTACAAATGTATTTATATGTGCTTGTATGTGTGTGATTTTACTTTTATGTGTGAGAAATATGTCAATCTAATACTTGATTAGCCAATGTATCAGTTAGTTGATTAGATCTCCTAGGAACATGAATATAAGTAATATTATCAAAATAGCATTCTAAGAGACCTACCCTAAGGAATCGCCGATGAAGAGTGGGATTGTAGACACGGTATACTCCATTTAACTGAGCCATGACCAGTTGAGCATCTAGATAAAACTAGAGGTGAGAAATACCATGTGACAAGGCATCACGTAGCAATTCTGTTACAACATTGTACTCGACAACATTATTGGTTTCTTCACCCAGAAAAATACCTCTAGAAGACATCAAATGACCAAAAGGTGTAAATATCACCCAAGTTGCATAAGTAAGCCTCTGAGTGTGTCAGCTAGCACCATCTGCGAACCCAACAAAGACCTCAGATTCACTTGAAATCTACCACAGTGAAAAGAAACACAATAAAATACACGTCCATAAAACAAAAAGACAAGACTGTATAAATAAATATATACATTATATACAAGAAGTCACGATCATATGACCGATCTAAGCATAATACTTCTTAAGGTAGAGCACATTTCTATGCTTTGATAAACTGTTACACTTGAAATAAACCATTTGATAGGCACCCTCTTCTAAAAATTTCTTAACAATGAATGGTCCAAACCACATGGGTTTGAAATTGCCTACCACCAAGGGGTATTTATCTTGTTCATAGGTCACCAAGACAAGATCACCTTTGGACAAAACTCAAGGGCAGATGAAAAGATCATACTAACACTTGAAACGTTGTTTGTGAGCCTCGTTGGCCAAGGTTGCATCTTGACGTTGCTCATCAAGTTGTTCGAGATATAAAAGATGCTCTTCAAGTGGTGTAGTGTTAGGCAGTAGTTCCACTGCCAACTTAGGATAAGGTATTTTTCATTCTATGGGAAAGACTACCTCCAACCCGTAAATGAGTTGGAAAGGAGAAAAACCAGTAGCAGTCTTGACTGAGGTTCGATAATACCAAAGTGTCGAGTACAACATCAAATGTCAATTTGACTTAGACGAATTGATCGTCCACTGAAGAATAGTCTTGAGAGACTTATTAGTAGCCTCCACTTGACTATTCACATGTGGGTAGTAAGGTGACGAATGTTCCTGCTTAAACCCTATTTTTCACGTTAACTCAAATGTCATCTTGTTCTAGAAGTGACTTCCATGATTTGTGACAATATCCTTCGGAATACTGAACCTAGCTACAATCTGGTTAAAAAAAAAGTGCAGTCATTTCCCCATCATTGATGAATGTTGGAATAGCCTCGACCCACTTAGTAAAGTAGTCTACCGCTACAATGATATAACGATGCCCCATATCTGAAACTGGGTGGCATGTAGTAAAATCAATCCCCCACTTGGTGAAGGGATCAACAACAATAATTGGGAACATGGGAGTTGGGTGTTCCCACATCTTTCGAGAGAACATCTAGCATGGGTGACACTTCTTGACTGCCTCTACACAATATTTGATCAACGAGGGCCAAAATTAGCCAGTGTGAAGAATCTTTTGGGTTGTTTCCAACCCAAACATGTGACTGCCACATGCTCATGTGTGACAATCATTTAACACAATTTTTTCCTCTTCGTGAGTGAGACATCGAAGAAGAATACAATCCACTCCTCAATGATATAAAGTATTATCGAGGATAAGATAGTTCTATGCTTGATGGCGTATTCGTCGACGTTCATCGCGAGAAGAAGAATATGGGAACTTCAAAGTCTAAAGATACACAAGTATATATCCATACCAAGGGTCTGAAGATGCAATAAGAAAAATATCCCCATTGATCAATGACTCCTCGGGCCAAATATTACCACTCTCGACCGAAAGTTCTGAGATTAGTTCAACAAAGACCAAAGACTTTTTAGACTTCATCGAAAAAAAATCCAAGTCAAATTATTGTAGGTTGACTATCCATTAGCTGATTTTCCTACTGATAACCCATCGTGTTAACACATATTGAAAAGGGTTCATGACAATTGCGACGGTGGTCTTGTGAAGTCAGATCTAATGATAGAACTATTGGACAACATGAACAACTACAAAAGCAAGTTTCTCAACATGTGTGTAGTTGATTTCCGGTCCTACCAAGCCTCGACTAAGATAGTAGATAACATGCTCTTTGAGTGCATCATCCTCTTAGACCAAGACCATGCCAATAGTAGACTCTGCAATAAAAAAATACAACGAAATCCTTTCCATAATCTGGAGGACTGAGTAGAGGGGAAGACATCAGAGAATGTTTCAACACTTCAAAAGAGCAATGAGTCGCTTTATCCCAACATAATGGGACCCCTTTTTTCAAGAGACGCATAAGCCCTTTAGTAATATTGGCATAGTTGGAAACAAAATGCCAAAGAAAGTTGGCTTTCCCCTATAGACTTTGAAGATGGAGGGTTGTGCACAAGGGAGGAAATTGAACTATTGCCTCAACCTTCAGAGGATCGACCATGATCCCTTTAGTTGACACAATAAAACCTAACAAGTGTCCCGATTCCACGCAAAAACTACACTTATTTGGATTCAAACAAATCTGATAGTAGTGACACCTCTCAAAGATAATTCATAAATGGGTGGGATGATCGGATATCTTACGAGAATGTGATGCAAAACAATTAAGATATGCCTCGACTATGTTTTTGGGGTCATGGAAGGAAAATGACATGGCCCGTTGAAAAGTGGCTCCAGCATTCTTAAGGCCAAAAGGAATTTTCCTATATGCGAATGTACCCAAGGACAAATAAATGTTGTTTTATATTGGTCCTCAGGCTTGATATGAATTTGGTTGTACCCAGAAAAATGGTCCATAAAATAAAAGACCTCACAACCCGCACATTCATCGAAAATATGGTCAATGAATGGGGTTGGAAAATTGTTTTTCGAGAAATCTTTGTTCATATCACAAAAGTCCATACACATGCGGATCATACCTTTCTTTATGTTGACAAGAACATGGTTTGACACCCATTATACCAATTGCATAGGATAGATGAAACCAGACTTGATGAGTTTCTCTACCTCAACCTTGATCGTCGCTTCCTTGTGAGGATTGAATGGGCAAAGCTTATGTCGGATAGGCTTAACATCAAGGTAATTTTTGATCTCATGTTCAACGATACGTGGGTAAATTCATGTAATCTCCTCATAAGACTAGGAAAAGACATCACAAAACTCTTTAAATAATTCAATATAGATTTGAATCTCTTCGGGGAAACAATCTGCTTCAATGAAGACGTTTTCCATGACACTAGCGGTTCTAGAGATGTCGATAGGAATTGTTTTAGCTATACTTACCATGTTTCCCTTGACATAGATTCTTCATGTGGATAGAGGGTTAACGGGACAAGGGGAATCTCCATTCACGATCGTAATGAAATCTCCTGCCTCTATTCTCTTCAGCTCGAGTAAGAAATAATACTTGTGGTGAAGATCATCCCAAGCTCTGTTTGGCCCATTCATTGCCTCCAAAATCACCTCATCAGAGGGAAAGACTAAGTCCAAAGTATCATAAGTGGTGAGAGAGTATTGAGCCCAAATAGGCTCAAGAACAGGATCTAGCTCCTGTGGTTAAGTCGGATCAGGGTTGGTCGAGGCTTACTAGACAATATTGTACACAACATAAACAAAGAATAAGGGAGTAGACATTTGAGGGTGCTCTACCCCTTCCATCGAATCCAATGGGGAAGGTAAAATCCACGGGTCATTGAAGTAACTTTTTCTAAAAGACGCAACCTAAAAAATAGCAGCCTTTGACTTATCAGGGACAGCCAAAATAAACTTGACATTAGTAGGTGGCAGATAATCAAAAGTCCCCGTTAAATATGGAAACAATCTAAAACCTAAGTTGACGGTACCTAGCTATGGGTTGTCAATCATCAGGACCGTGGATGCCCCCGATGAAGGGTCAGGACAAGAGAAGGATAATTGATCAATGGTTATGATCTGACCTTTGTGAGGAAAACATAAGACCCAAAAAATGGTGGATACGATCGTTGTCATAGCATAGGTCCAACTATGCCCTAACAAGATATTGTATTCGAGAGGCGCATCGACTACTTCTACTTCAACGCACATGATTTTTCCCTCCAACTACACAGGGAAGGAAGGAATTATGCCATGCAGTCTAAAATATCGAATGTCAAACATGGTTAGAAACGTGGGCAACATAGACAACTCAAGTTGGTTGATGGCCATCCATCATGCAAATGACATCATACGAGTCGAGGCACCCTCATCAACCATCGTAATAAAAAAAAATTGTGTCATTGATTTCATGGCATACACCACTACTATCTGAAAAGCAATGGGTGAGGAAGATGAGGTTTATAATATGTAGGGTAAAAAACAATCATTCATGAGTTAGTAGTCTCGGTCGCTCCCAAGGAAGACAACAATGCTTTCCTTTGTGAGGGGAAACTCTGGAGGAGTTCAAGAGTAGACATTACACAAGGAGTTTGTGCTAGATCCTCAATGACGGAGTAATTATGAGTAGCCCTTGCATTGGGGTTGTGAGAAGCATTTTTGAATGCACCCTTAGGGATGTGAGTCACAGTTTCTCCCACAATCTTCTCAATTTGAAGAGGAGGCAGTGGGTTGGAGGCTTCTTTTCTCTTCTCAACAGATTTTGGCATTCCGTAATTATGAGCCTTGGTCTGCAGATGAGGTTTAGACTTCATCATATAAATGGTTGTGGCTCCATTGTTAGCATTGGGTGCGGGGGCCCCCTGATTTCCCCCATGTGCATTTGTGGATGAGGAAGCTTGAGCCAAATTTTTCCCTTGTGGAAAAGGGTTAGTTAACATAGCAATATTTTGTTGTGCCAATATATTTTGGGCTTCCTCAAGTTGAGGGTATTGGTGAGTCAAGTGGTCATCCATGCAAAGCTTACATAAAAACTTCACCTTCCTCTTTTCATTTTTTCCCTCACCATAATTATTCATAGCCTTCTTATCCCCCTTACCCTTCTTGTTTTTATATTTCCTCTTTCCCTCGGTTTGTTGGTTACCCTTGGGATTTTTTTATTTCACACTGTGTACATCCGACATTTGGGTTACGGGGGAAATCAAACTAGGAGTTTGGTTGGCCACAGTCTGTTGAATCGATAAATGATGTAATTGATTATTCAACTGATATGTGGGCTTGCTCTATGTTGAGCCTAATTTTCCATCGGTGTGAGTCCCAAACTTTTGTTTATTCTTATCAAAAATTGACCGTGGTGCATCAGGTAGGATCTCGTACAACATACCAGATTGAGAGTAAATCAACTCTAGTTGTTGGGCTCTCATGATAGCCTCTTCTTCAGAAAAAACCCTGGATGCCACGATGTCTTTGGATACACAAGGAACCAAGTACTTTAGAAGCCACTCGAGAAAAAATGTGGGAGGGACCTTAACTTTGATCAATCTCTTTCATCGTATCCATTCTCGGATGTGATCCAAGATATGGATGGATTTTGTTTTCTTTAAATTGGCTAGTAACTTGGTGTCGGCATCGTATCTTACCAGTAACTAGAAATGGTTTAAGAAGACCATAGTCAGGTCGTTAAAGTAATCATACTTCAAGCTATAGAGTTTGATATACCATTTCACAACACACCCTATAAGAGTGTGTTGAAACAAACACAACTAAACGGAATCATCCTTTGACGAGTTGGATGAGAACCATAAATGAAATGTTGTAACATGATCACCTGGATCTTCACCAGTATTTCCTTCAAACTTAGGTATGTCTGGAGGAAACTTATTCGGTATGGGGGGCCAACACAGATCATGAAATATTGGGTCATTCAATGATCTCAAAAAGTATAGAAAATGCATAGTTTCCAGAAAAGGTAGTCTAGGTTGTGGTGGATTCAAATGAAAAGAGCAGCCTGGATTTTGGATGGAACCAGGTTGCCAGGAAAATTTTGGTTGTTGGGAAGGTTTTTGGTAGAAACCATGGTGGCCATGTCTAGTAAAGGGAATTTTCATTTGATTCTACATCGTTGGGTGATTATCATAATTGGATGACATGCCTTGTGTAGGGATTTCTCCCTCCACAATATTCCAAGGACCTTGGTTGGGGATGCCCCCATCCAACCCTCCTAGCATAGGTACTGAACCTTGCCTAGGGTTCCACTAAGTGTTAGAGGGGTTGGATCCGATCGTCATCCCTTGCGAAGGAAACGAGTCTTGCCAAGGATTTTTAAGGCCTTGTGAGGAGTAAACTCCCATCATCGATCCCTACGAAGGAATGAAACCTTGCATAGGGTTTGGTTGATCTAAAACAGGGTTTCCCCCTGTCGAGAAAGTAGATGATGAGAAACTGTTACTTCCAAACGCATCGAACAAACAAAAATGCATAGACCCTACCAGAGTCATGTAGGATTGAGGTCCATGACCCCCCCCCCACGCAACTGAAAAAACTAGAGTTGTTGTTAGGATTGATTGGACGTTGCAAAGCGCCTCCGAGTGAAGGGGACGAAGGAGAGATATGACCCCCACCATAAGGGATGGCGTTGAAGAGGCCAGTGGTTCTCTTGACAGATCCTTGTAAGGGATCATTAGAGCTCCCAGCCCCAGACCAATAGTATGTAGAGTAGAGTAGGTTAGGACCGAACTAGAGTCAAAACCCGACATCCCATATGAAAAGGGAATGCCAAAAAGTTTCTAGATGGAGGGAATAGTGGTCAGAGTCATTGAATGGATTTAGCCATTGCCCGAAGTAGTATGTGTCTAGACAGTCATAGTCCTGATAAGCAAAGGTGGGGGAGGAGGCACATCACCCCCTCCTGAGACAACTGATATGGGAGTATGAGGACCCCTAGAAGAAGTAGCATTAGTTTCTTCCATCGTCGCTCATCTAACAAACTGATATTTAGGTGAAGTCACCTCATGAGAGGCTATCTGAATAAAAGTGGTTCCAATAACTCAGTGATCAGAGGGTTTGTGGGCCTAAAACCTTCATCTTCAAGGTCAGAAATGGTGGACTCCTCCAATGTAGGAAAGTATTCTCTAGGAGATGGCTCGGATATATTTTCGTGTGGCCCAGACGCTTTGAATGAACCCTCTTGATCTAGCCTGCACCTCAATGATGGCGGAGGTGGCTCCAAAGTAACCGGTGGAAGGCCTTAAAGCCTACATGAACGACGAAGCTATTGATATTCCACCTTGTGAAATGATCAAACGACAGTCTAAGGTTGAGCTAGCAGGAAACATAGAGCACACACTAAAAAAATTCCAACAACAAATCAAGCAAACAACTGACTGACAGGAAGAACAATTACGCCAATCGACACTAGAGCAACTTACCAATGCAAGTGTAAATCGAACATGGAAACACCCTCCGGGTATACTCTACAAATTTTGATATGACATCTACCCTAGGTATCGTGATATACCCCCACATTCACATGTGTAAGTCCCTAAAAACAGGAAACTAGGTTTCCAGCTCGTAGTCAATCACTAGGAGGGTACAGTTGATAATTGAGTTGATCGTAATGAGCACGATAACAAAGTTTGAATCCTTTCAAGGGTATCGAAGGAAAATGATCAGGAAGAAAATTGAGGATATTGAATGGATTTGAGGTCCATGAGGCCCTGTATTAAAATGTGATCAGCATAATTCCCAAGAACGACCCTCCATATATGATCCTCACTGTGCTCAGTTTGGATTTGGAGGGGTTATCTCCTCTACATTTCCTCACACGACCTCGTGTTTAGCCTCTATGTTAGAGGGGGGTCTTGGTTGAATATTACGAAACTGGACTCTGACACTCCCTATAATAGACTCTTATGTTTGTTTAAGCAGCCTTGAAGATTTTCCTCTCCACACCTATTTCAAGGCCCTAGAGCCTAGACTACTTGGTGAACCCTACAAACAAAAGTCTAGTTGATTTTAAGTGTTAATCATTGATTTTAAGTGTTTTTATTTACTCAAAAGGGTATGGACGTGGAACTTATGATGTTTTCAAGAGACGAAAGAGAAGAAATAAAATATTTAGAGTATTCATGCAAAAGAAAACTAGGTTCTACAATTGAAAAACGACTTTTAAATATTTGCAAATGAAAAATTTTTGAAGTAGTAATCCAAGATCATAAAGTGAAAAAAGTTTCCTAGAATGTGCTTTTCGTTTTACAATGTAAATGAAAACTACTAAACTTTCAAGGAAAAATTAAAGAAGGAACTTCGAAAAAAGAACTATTTTCTTTTGTAATAAGCAGCCTATGCTACAAGTACCAAAACAAAATGCATAACTAAATGCAACAATTTTTTTTATTTTTTGAATGCCTAGGAAAGAAAATCACAAGTAAATGATATTTTTTATTTTTCAAAGAAAAAACAAGGTAAAGAGAAAAAATAAACCCAAGACTAACACAGACCCTAAACCATTGTTTGAATGGAGGGATTCACTGGAATCCACAGGAGGATCTAATGCTTATAAGTTCACCCTAAACCTTCAAAGAAAACAAAAGAAAATAAAGAAACAACAAGGGTTCTTTATAAAGTGCAATATAAACTGAATCTTTAACCCAACCACACAATTAACAGATACCCTGAAGAGTTCAAGAAGGCCTGAGAAGCACAAAGATTCTTGCCAGGAAAGAAATAGTCTTTTTTTTAACCTTCCAAAACACAAAGACGCGTGTTGTGCACAAGAAGTTTGCGTATGTACGTGGGTTGTATACTATGCAAACCGCTTATGTACGCATGCTATACAGAGGACAAGAGCTTACACCTCTGCAAACTTTCAAAAATGAAAAAGGATTGGACAGCCAACTAGGTAGGGAAGGTTGGTAGGCACCAGGAAGGTGACCAGAGAACCTAACTGACTTAGTAACTTGGAAAACTAAAAAATAAATTGAAAAACTCAAATCAAACCAAAATATCCCACTAAGACCCTGGAGATACTCCTCGGTGGAGTCGCCAATTCCACTTAAGGGAAAATACCCCGATACTGGGTCTAAGGTAAAGTCATAGCGATAACTCCATTAAAATAATTATCTACCCTTAATATATCCCAAAACCATATAAACTAAATGACGAGAGAGAAAGGAAAGAGACTTAATGAGTGCACCTTTATTCCTTGCAGTTGGTGTATACCTCTTTCGCTTGTTGTCACCTCCTAGATCACAGATATCCTCCCAAAGCTGACTTGCAAAAGGTTAGGAATACAATGCAACAACCTATTCAATCTCTATTGATAACTCAAAGTCTAGGCATAGATATAAATGTGCAAATTAACAAAATCATGTAAACATAGGGTTTTGGGACAAGGATAAACTCTTTTATTCAATTTCAAGATAAAAAGGATTGCAACCTTTGTTTGCAACTGCTCCACAAACCAAGTTTGGACTCCTCTATCATGGCTCCAAGTGCATCAATCCCACATTAGCTTCTCACAACCAACATATCACCAAGGGAAGGTAGAAGGGTTACATAAGGAGAAAGACTAGAGGGGAAGGTTGAGGCTAAAACTCAGAATGGGATACAAATATTGGGCTAATAAAGGGAAGGGATTTTGGCAGAGTTTTATTATTCTCTTGCTCATGTTCATAAATGACTCCTCGAGACCTCTTTTTATATGAGAAAAAGATGGTTATTTTGTTTGGGGATGGGATACAAGGGGTAAAATGGTTAAGAAACCCTCCTTATCCCATAAACTCCGCTGAATTTCATGCAATTTTATATTTTTTTCAACTTTTGGAGGTAAACACAGGCTAACTAGCATGCATTACGTGTGTGTACACGGGCTAAATAGAAATAAGAATGCATGTGTACGCGGGCTATTAGTGCAGCAAGGAGCGTACACTATCCAAAAACATATTTTTTTAAAGGAATCCTCAGCAGTATTTTGGAAAAGTATGCAAATGGAAGGACGAATGTCTTGTATGCAAAGATAAGGCATTTTGGACTATAACATCAAAAAAAAAAAAGAGTTTAGTTTGCATTTAGGGTTAGTTTTTAAGGTGCATATTTATCATATAGAATGAAAAACAAAAAAAGTTACATTTTCATTAACTTAGTGCATTGCATAAGATGTTGTATATTTCAATCGAATCATGCATTGCATTGAAAGTGAACGATTTGCATTGGCATTGCATTGAAAAGGAAACATTTCTTTGAAGAAGAAGTGCATTAGTATCCATATCATACACCTCTTTCTTTTGAAGAATTTATCTTGTTTTTGTATCACAAATAATCTTGAAGTGTAATTTGTATTGTTTCTGCAAGTGTCAATACACATCACTAAGTTTCATATCCATTCCTTTTTTACTTAAGAAGCAACCATTAAAATGAATGTTTATAACTAAAATCAATTAGTAAACTATTTCTAGGTTTTACCAATAGCTTAAGCTAGGGCCTTAGATTAGGCTAGAGAGTAAACTCTCCAAGGCCAACCCAAAGAAAACAATAAGAATCTGTGATAGGGAGAATCAAATCCAATTTTTGTATAAGTATAGTCGTGAGCCTCCTCTAGCACAAGAGTTAAACACGAGATCATGTGAAGGAGATCCAAGGATATTACCCCTCCAAAGCTTGACTAAGAATTGTGGAGATATTGTATTTGGTAGTTTCGCCAGTTCCCTTACCTCCTTGAGAGGCAGCGCTTTCGAAACTTTGGGATTTGTTACCCTTCCCATACGCTCAATCAAAATTTTTGATTGTACCCCTCGGACTTTTATTATGATTTGGTAGGTTAGTGGCCTATTAGTTAGGTTGAGACACAAGGTTATGGAGAGGGGCTTATCACTATACCTAGGGTGGACTCTGTATCACTTCCCTTAGTATCCTTCGGGGGTTACATTACAAATCCTTGGTAATTGGGATTGGAAGGGATCTAAGTCGGAGGTTAGGGTAACTTCTTCTCCTAGCCACTCCTTAGCTTCTTCAGGTGCTTTGGACGATCAAGACTTCATCTCCCTAGTTTGGAATCATTTGGAAAGGTTGTTTTCTTGGTTTGTATATTTTAGGGATTTTTACTTTTAGTGGTGCATTCTACGATCATATATTTCCTAGGTAAGTGTGTTGGTAGTCACTTTTAGTCATTGATTGAAAGTGGTAGATCAATTGTTGCACCGATCTTTTAGACTTTAGGGTCTTCCACCAGTTGAAGTGAATTCTTCGTCGCCTCCCTTGAGGTGTCGACTTGATCAAACCAACACTATTGTATTGATTGGTCCTATCGAGATCGTAGAAATGGAACCCGCATAAAATAATGCTTATACATTGGAGGTTACATGTACATCATATCTCAAAGTTGAAGGTTTCATTCATCCATTCAATCCTTCGTTAATTGGAAATAACAGACCAATTATTTTGCAAATTATGGCTCCCGTATCAGACTTCACTTATAGTCACCCTCTTTGGTGGGCCATAACGGAAGGCAAATCAGAAGTGTCTGGGCAAGGGCCCCTGCAACCCCCACATCAAAAATCATAACTGAAGGAATATTTCCTCTTGGTATATTTAACTAGATGACTAGCATGATTCAATCCATGATAGTTGCAGTCATCAATAGCCCTTCACCACTAATTGTTGGGTCCACTCCCTATCAGAGTGTCAACCCTTCATCACCATTTATATCTAATGATTTTTCTTTTGGAATGTCATCGTTTGGCATGTAGAACATGTCATATAGACATCAATCAACTCTAAAATTTTATAGTGTTGGTGTCAGGAGTTCTTCAACTCCCCTCCAAGCTCTTCCATGGGGTGAGGTGCATATACCTATTTCAATTCCCTCGCTTGGGAGTGATTTTTTTCCATCCTCTAGCCCCAATACCATTATGGGATAGGTCCCTTCACTAAGCAATGGATTTCAATCTACCAACACATCATCTACATACAACCCCTTCACATTCTTTGGTGGGTTTGGGAGAAATTATTTTCCCTCATCAGGGGTGCCTCTAGGGGGAAACCCTTTTCAATCATGTTGGAACTCCTCGCTTGGATATATCCCAATGCAAGGGAAACCAACTGGGAGCCACCCTTCTCAGTTCAACAACCATTTTGGAGGGGGCTACCTCCCTATGGTCAGGTATTTCAACCTTCTTATCAAAACCTTGGCTTTCAAGTGAACTATTCCTAGCAACCTGGTGCTAGTAACAATCCAGGTTTTTCATTTCCTTACTCCAAATATCCTGGGGGAATCCCCTCCAAAAGTTGGAGTACGATGCAAAAAACAGGGCTCCCCTTCCTAAAAAGTCTTAATTTTCCATATCTTTCAAAGTTTATGAATGACCCTGTGTGTCACGGTCATAATTGGACACCAGTTCTAACCAAACTTCCTTCTGATATTCCCAAATTCGAAGGAAAATATGGTGAATATCTTAACAATCATGTTACGGATTTCCACCTATGGTGCTCCTCCAACTCATTGAATGATGATTATATTTTATTATCCATCTTTCATCGTACTCTCACTCGATTCATTTCCAAGTGGTATATTGAATTGAAGGAAATAACCTATCGCATGTTTCATGATATGGAATTAGTCTTTCTTAATCGCTTTCAACTCCAAGTTCGTTATGATGTTGGAACTGATCTGTTGTCTACTTTTCAGTAGAATAAATCCACTCATATATCTGATCATATTTAGGAGTGGCGGAGGAGAAGGAGAATGATTAAGGTATCCATCCCTCCATAGTTTCTCTTGGAGTGGTTTTTGAAGTCCTTGTTGCCTTACATCTCCAAGGACATTTCCACTTCTGAAGTAATTGCGGAGGAAGAAGCTATATTTAGGGCCCAGTATTTAGATATGATTTACTCTCAGTCTATGATCCTTTATGAAATCATACCAAATGCGCTATGGTCAAATATTGAACCTGGCAAACAGATTCTTGAACCTCATGCCGACGGCATCGTTGGTTCCATACAAAGATCTCCCACAAACTTGGTCTCAAATAAAATAAGACGGCTCTCAATCCAAGCTTCTACATCCAATCAAGCTCTTGTTTTGACCTCCCTCTCCCAAATGTTATATGTACACAGTGTGTAAATGATGAACCCAAAAGGTACCCATCAACCTGATGGGAAGAAAAAGGGTAAGAATAAAAAGGGAGGGGGAAATAATAATAATAATATTGTAAATAAACCAGAATATAGTTTTGTGAGGGGAAGAAATAAAAAAAGAAGGTTAAGTTTCCTTGTAATCTTTGCAAGAAAAATCACCTCACCCAAAAATTCCCCAAGATAGAAGAAGCTCGAAGATTGTTGGCACATCAACAACCTATAGTGTTGACCAATCCTTTTCCTCACGGACAAAATATGGCTTCAGGATCTTTCAATAATGTTGAGAGTCAGCAGGGAGGTAACCAAGGTACTCCTCTACTTGATGGAGCATCATTGAATGTCTACATGATTATCATGGATGCATATCTACAGAATTGAGCATGTAATTATGATAATATTGAGTATGGGTCTAATAATAAGGAATCCTCTTAGATGCAAGGGCCTCTTCATATTGAGAAGTCCTATATGAGTGATGTTATTCCTTGCATACCAAAGGGTGTGTTCAATAGGGCGTCTTATAATCCAAATTATAGGGTCACTCAAAAGTACTCCATCATGGAAGATTTAGCCCAATCTCCTTGTGTAATGTCCACTCCCAAGGTACTCAAAAGTTGCCTGGTGCAACAGAGTGCATTATTTTCTACTATCAAGGATATGGATGCTTCTAGCTTGTGGCTCATCACATTTGATCCTTACAATGTCAAGTATCACCTCCCTTATCACATTTATTTTCATATCCAAGTGGTGTATTCCACGAAGACCATCTTTAGGACTATTATCGATGAAGGAGAATCGAAGTGTGTGATGTCACTTTATTGTTGGAAAGTTATCGACTCTCCAGAGATTTTTCTGTATCCCACTATTTTGACTTCATTTGATGGTCATTCCTTTCGGCCCCATGGGAAACTTTCCTCCTTCCCCATACAATTGGGAGGAAAAAACGTGTACATTAAGGTGGAAGTAGTCGACGCTCTGATCTATTACAATATTTTGTTAGGTCGTAGTTGGAATTATGCCATGACTATTGTTGTATCTTCGATTTTCAAGCTTATTTTTTTTCCTCGTGAAGGAAAAATTGTGACGATCAACTAGTTGTCTTTTAGTCATTCGGATTCAACTGCACAAATGGGATATAATATCCCATTGATAGGCAGTTCCCAAATAGCAACCAAAATTATTTGCATTGAGATGTATTCTTCGTTGATGGGAACTTTTAATATCCCAATGCCAATTTCATACATTACCTCCACTTTGGCTAGCTTGATCCCACATGATTCATCGGTTCTCATGTCCCAAGTGCACCATTTTCGAATGACATACTTTATGGATCCTTCGATTCTACCATCCCCTTATGATTTGATATAAGGGCTCAATCATGCAGGAATGAAAATTCCATTGTCTACAGTAGATATTTCTTATCAGACCATTCAAAGGGCCACAATAGAGTCAGATCCAACTCCTCTTCAAACAAAGGAGTTTGATGATCTTCTAACGACCATTTGGGTGAATAATTGTTCTCATTCTCCTGATTGTATTGAATCGACACTACCCTCTGATGAGGCTATTCTAGAGGCAATGATAGGTCAAGAGAGGAGTTGGGAAGATTTACATCATCGATCACATTTCATTCTAGATATGGATCGCATTGAAAGAGGAGAGTTTTATATCCATGTGAACGATAATGTTGATAGGACCATGAACCCGTTTGTAATGCATGTTGTTTATGTTGAAGGGAACATGGCTAGTATTTCAGAAACAATACATATTAACTTATTAAATGATCCCAACATCGTGGAAAATGTGTTCATTGGTGTGGATTTTTCCCCTGAAGAGATATGTAGTTACACCTCCTTGTTTAAGGAATTTGACGACGTTTTGTTTTGGTCATATGATAGACCCCCAAATTGTTGAGCGTGAAATAAAGACTTATCCTAATGCTAAGCCTATTTGACAAAATTTGAGGCTGGTTAACCATAGGAATGTAGCCGCCATAAAGGTTGAGGTAGAGAATCTCCTCAAAGTGGGTTTCATCTATATGATTCCACTTATTGAATGGGTATCAAACCTTGTTCCAGTTGACAAAGAGTAAGGAACCATCCCTATATGTCTGGATTTTATGGATTTGAATAAGGCTTGTCCAAAGGAAAACTTATCGATAATGTTTATTGATCAAATTATCAATGACTGTGCGGGTAACGATATCTTCTCCTTTATGGATGAATTCTCTGGCTACAATCAAATCCAAATTAAAAATAAGGATCAACATAAAACCACATTTATTTTTCCTTGGGGAACATTTGCATACCGAAAAATGCATTTTGGTCTTAAAAATGTTGGGGCTACCTTCTAGCAGGCCATGACCTTTGTCTTCCATGATATGAAACACATTGTTGAGGCGTATTTGGATTATCTAGCTACTCATTCTCATCATAGATATGATCATTTAAATCACCTTCGTTGTGTGTTGTAGAGATGTTATTATCACATCTGGTTGAATCCACGCAAATGAAATTTGTGTGTTACTTTGGGGAATCTTCTTGGATTTATTGTCTCAAACAAAAGGATCATGATGGACCCTTTAAAGGTTGAGGCAATAGTTTAGTTTCCTCCCCCGTGAATTATTCATCAACTTTAGAGTCTCTAAGGAAAAGTTCATTTCCTTCATTGTTTTATTTCCAACTATGCTAAGATCACTAAGGTTTTCATGCATTTTCTAAAAAATGGGGTCCCTTTCAAATGGGATACTTATGCGCAAAGATGTTTTGATGCATTAAAAAATACTTTAATCTCTTCTCCTCTCCTTATCCTACCTAATTTTACCCATGACTTCTTGTTGTACCTGGCGAAATCAAAATCGACTGTAGGTATGGTTTTGGTGTAATAAGATGATGTGATTTTCAAGCACATCATTTATTACCTGAGTCACAGTTTGGTCAATGTTAAGTATCAATATTCACATGTTGAAAAACTCACCTTGGCAGTTGTCCATGCTATGCAAAGACTCCGGCATTATGTTCTCCTCCATAAAAATACTGCCATTGTGGATGTAAATCCTTTCCAGTATGTATTGAATTGTCATATTATCGATGGGAAATTCAACAAATGGAATATAATTTTTCAAGAATTTGTCTTATACTTTGCGTCGAAAAATCCCAAAAAGTCACTTTTTTTGTTGAGTTGATGTTAGATTTTCCTAGGGAAGATAAAGAGGAACCATTTGAGGAATCATGTATGGATGAATCCATATTCATGATATATTCTAATTATCCTTGGTATAGATAAATTCTCGTATATCTCCATACTTTTAATTTCTCCCCACATTATTCGAGAGATGAACGATGATGCATTCCCCATCATGTGAAAAAACTATCTCATGATCGGTGACACCTTGTATCTTGATGGTGTAGACTCAGTTTTATGTCATTTTTTGACTCATGAGGAAGTGGAGTCCATATTAAATGATTTTCATAGTGTATCATGTGGAGGTCATCTCTCCAGGTTGGCAACAACCCAAAAAACCTTGCATGTTGGATATTTTTGGCCGACAATCTTCAAATATTGTATTGAGGCAGTCAAAAAATGTCATTGATGTCAAATGTTTACTCGTAATATGCATGCACATCCTACTCCATTATTTCTAGAAATCACTATCGACCCTTTCACTAAGTGGGTTGTCAATTTCATGACATGACACCCACCTTCAAGTAGGGGGCATCGTTACATCATCATGGTTGTCTATTAATTTACGAAGTGAACGGAGGCCATGCCTACTTTTACAAACAATTGTGAGACTATTTTTCTTTTTATATTTAATCAGGTGATTGCCTACTTCGGTGTTCCGAAATAGATTGTCAATAACCATGGTATTCACTTCCAGAACAAAATAATGTTAGAACTCGCATCAAAATTGGGTTTTAGGAAGGAGAATTCATCTCCATATTACCCGTAAGTGAATGGGAAAGTTGAGACCATTAATAATTCTCTCAAGACAATTCTCTAGCGTATTATCAATGTGAGTAAGTATAACTAGAAAATCATGCTTTATCTGGATTTATGGGCATAATGAACAACAATTAACATTGATACTCGCTTTTTGTCATTCCAACTCGTTCATGGGTTGGAGAAAGTCTTACTGATTGAATGTGAAATACCTTCGCTTAAGATCTCCATATATCTTATACCTTATTATTCTGATTTAGAAACATTCCTTTCTCACTTTGAACATCTTGACAAGCAATGTCATGATGTTCCCACTACCAATGAAGCACATAAAAAAATGAATTCAGAGTCAGTATGAAAATTCTATGCACCCAAGGATCTTTTGTGAAGGTGACCTTGTTTTGGTCTATGACCAGGATAAAGCCATCTTGGGGACAGGTAATTTCAATCCACTATGGCATGGACCTTACATTATGAGACGTGCCCTTTGAAAATGAGCCTATGAGTTGGAGTATTTTGAGGGGAATGTGATTTCAGAGCCCATAAATGGGTTCTATCTTAAGAAGTATTATGCTTGAGCACTTACGCTTAGGCGCTCCCTTTGTAATTATTGTACATTGTTATATTTAGTATTAGTATAGATATTTTTTTGTGTTAGTGGTACTTATGGTGCTTATTCTTGATTAGAATATGTCACAGGATTCTTTGGTTTTCATAGGGTTCATCTATGGCACTAGACGTCACACTTGGAACCTTGCTTCCACCACTTGGGTAATTTATTTTCCCACATACCAATTGGTCATTTACAGGGGCTCTTGTCTTGGCCCATCCAATAATAACGTAGCCGAATACAATGTTATTGTTGAACTACTTCATGATGCCATTGTGTATGGAATTCAATCCTTAAAAGTTTGTTTAAATGCTCAATTGGTAGTGTCTCAACTAAATGGTGAATTTCATATGTGTGACCCTATGCTACACCATTGTTTCCTTCGGGTACGTTTGTTGGAGCATCATTTCTATTATATCACTTATATTCATGTTCCAAGAAATTGAAATTCATTATCCAATGCATTTGCTAAATGTGTGTTAGATTGGCACTTATATCATTCACATTAGTGATATGAACAACAAATCATACATGTACATAATAGAATCATTGGCACATTATCTCTAAGGAAAAAATAATCGTATGTATATATATCGTCATTAATGTTCTTTAAGTACAAAATGTGATTCATGTTGCAAAATAGGCTTTTAGCCTTGATTGTCCATCTCTAAGGACCGATAATACAAAAAATATAAACATCTCCTCATCATGATCCTGAGGGACCAAACCTTCCCTTTGCATGTCTCTCATAGCACACCAACGATGTTGGATATATGTCATAAGAGTTGCACCCATGCTCATGGTACCTCAACCACTTTTCGTTTCATTTTCTCCAGAAGATCCTCAATCTATGTCATCGACACAAGGCGTAGCAATCTGTCAAGGTTCCTCTAGACATTATCTAGCAATTGATGAGCATCTACTCATGGTTGGTCATCTCGAACATATCATTTGTGTCAAGGAAACGCCCCAAGCCGTCTCAGTCCCACATGTACATAATCAAACAATCAAATCATTATATTGATTCGCACCAAAAATATTTATTACTTAGTCATTTATTAAAATAAATAACAAAAATGAAATAATAAAAAAAAGAAATTTGGTGTGACCACCAAGAATAAAATGTGTCATTCTAGGGATCACCCATCTAACTTCCTTCTTGCCTTAGTAGCACCTTGTTCCATATCTCCATTGCACCATATCAGATATAATGAGAATGGATATCCACCTGAGGACTCAACATAGGCACTCTCTTTAGGAAAAAGGTGCATAAGATGCTTCCAAAGCCAAAATTCTTTATATTTACTTTCTTACATACTATCAGTTGAGCCTTCAAGCACATGAGCAGTGTGGTGCTCCAGTCATATAACACATACCTCAAGCATTCCATTGCATAAAAAATCATGGTTCTCGAAGCCTGATGTAAATATGTTGACCCTGCAATGCGGGAGATCACTAAGAAAACAAGTCTTATATTGAGGCTCTCTAATTGTATTATTGGGAGTTGGCTCCCAACTTGTGTTGTCTCAGGTGAACAATAGATAGAAATATATTCATTGAGCATCAGACCAATGGATCCTTTTCCTTTGAGGTTTACTGCATCTCCTCAAGGAGACATCCATGAAAGGAAATAAATGTCCTATGTCTCACTCTTTAAATATTTCCCATTAATCATGAATGCATCAGCATTAGGCTCCCAGTAATCAATTAATGTTTCTAGCTATCTTTTTTGGGCCCTAATCTCATTACATTGGAAGAATGTATACAATCGCACCACTAGAGTGCTTCTACAGCCTCTAGGTCATCCATGAATTCATTTTCTACATATCCATGCTCCCTTTCTCTCCACTCAATCACCATCCTTCCAAAATTCATTTTTTTGAGTTAAATTTTTTTTATTTTTTGAGGTTTGTGGAGATGTACACTACTTCCAGTTAGGACAGTTACATACATACATGAATATAATTAGATTTACTATCATACATTTATATATGTGCATGCCCCCGTGCCAAATAAATCCATGTACATGGCCATATAAATTTAAAAATTCATTAAAACTCAAAAAATTGACTAAAATCTCAAACAATTTGGATGAAAATGATGAAGAGGGAATGGTATTTTACCTTGATTAATTAGTTTGAAATTCTGAACCATGTGCGTCATGTACGATTCGTCGGAAGGTTGAGGGGTAAAAAGGATCCAAATTCTCTCCAAGTGGGTAAAAATAAAATGGTATGGTAAAAATTTGTTTTTTACCTATTTTTTCACCTTTTTACATAGTTGTTTTTACCCCTTTTAACATTTTTTAATGTCGGTTAGACTAATTAAATGCTCTGGAGATGTTTTTTCATGCATTTTTCTTTGAGAGGTGTCTCTCTATCATAGGTGTTTCTACATATGTTGGTGTTTGTCATATTCTTTTGTAGGCATTGTGTTCCTTACTGGCATATAGTGTAGGTTTCATATCTCTTGCACAATGCATTTATCTGTATTGATCACATATTTTCCATAGGGTCAATCCCATTAGTTTATGGAATTATACCTTCAAATTGATTTAAATATGTCTTTCACGGATGGTAGAGCTTACCTCTTCATGGGTGTCCTACTTAGTACCTTCCTATTCATTTTGGCACCCATGCTGCATTTTTTTTGTAGGCTCGGAAGCCTTGTTTTGTCCCACTATGACTTTGCATTGAATCCACATGTTTTCTTCTCATAATTTTATAGCTAATTATCTGTGGGGATTTTTATAGTCCAAAAATTCCTTACCTATGCATACAAGACATTGGCCTTTCCACTTACATACTTTTCCAAAATACGGTTGAGGCTTCCTCTTAAAAAATGTTTTTTGGATAATGTACATACCATGTTGTACTAGTATCCCACATACACACGTGTATTACATGCTAGTTGGCTCGCGTACATATGTGAGTTGCACACTAGTTAGCCCGCGTTTACCTCCAAAAGTTGCAAAAAATATAAAATTGCAAGGAATTCAGCAAAGTTTACAAGCTATAGAGGGTTTCCTAACCATTTTACCCCTTGTATCCCATCCCCAAACCGAATAGCCATATTTTTCTCATACAAAAAGAGGTCTTGGGGTGTCATTTGACAACACAAGCAAGAGAATAAGATAACTCTGCCAAAATCCCTTCCCCTTCTTAGCCCAAGTTTTGCATCCCTTTCTAAGTTTTGGCCTCAGCATTCCCCTCCATCCCTTTCTCTTATACAACCCTTTCTCCTTTCCCAAGTGATAATTTGGTTGTGAGAATCTAGCGTAGAATTGATGCACTTGGAGCCACAATAGAGGAGCCCGGATCTAGTTCGTGAAGCGATTGTCGATGAAGGTTGTAATCCTTTTTATATCAATATTGATAAAATAGTTCATTCTTGTACCAAAACATTATGTCTATATCCTTTTAATTATGTATATATTTGTGTCTATATATAAATCTTGAAAGTAATAATTATAGATTGCATGTGTCGTAGCATTGTTTTCCTAAGCTTTTGCAGGTCATCTCTGGGAGGAGACCTGCAATCTAGGAGGCTGCAAGAAGCGAAATATGTCTACACCAATTACAAGGACTAAAGGTGCAACCATTGACCCTCTTCCCTCTCTCTTGTCATTTCGTTTAGATAGTTTTGGAGTAGCTTAAGGGTAGAATAGTATTTTAAGAGAAGTCAGCACTTTGCTTGTACCTAGATGCAGTATAGGGGGATTTTCCTTGTAGCAGAATTGGTGACTCCATTAGGGAGTCTATCTAGGGTCTTAGTGGGAGATTTTGGTTTGATTCATTTTTGTTTCAGTTTATTTTTTAGTTTTCCAAGTTTACTGAGTCAGTTTAGGGTCTTTGGTCACCTTCCAGGTGCCTACCAGCCTTCTCTAGCCAGTAAGTTATCCAAGCCTTTTTTCTTTTTGAAAATTTATAGAGATGTATGTGCCCTGTCCTTAGTATATCCCACGTACATACACGTTCTTCATATTATACATCTCGCGTACATACGCAGGTTGCTTTTGCACAGCCCGCATCTCTGTGTTTTGAAAGGTTTATTTTTTTTTAAAAGGCTTTGTCTTTCCTGAAAAGAATATTTGTGCTTTTGAGGCCTTCCTGAACTTTTCAGGGTCTATGGTAATGGTCTTTGGTTGGGTTAAAGATTCAGTTTAACTTGCTCTTTGTAAAGAACCCATTTTGTTTCTTCTTTCTCTTTTGTTTGCTTTAGAGGTTTAGAGTTGACTTATAAGCATTAGATCCTCCTGTGGATTCTAGTGAATCCCTGCATTCAAACAGTGATTTAGGGTCTATGTGAGTCTTGGGTTTATTTTATTTTTATCATGTTTGTGCTTTGAAAAAAAAAAGATCTTTTACTTGTGTTTTTTCTTTTCTAATCATTTCAAAAAAATTCAAAATGGTTGCATTTAGTTTGGTAGTTGTAGCATAGGTTGTTTTTTACAAAAGAAAAGAGTTATTTTTCAAAGTTCCTTTCTTGTTATTTCAAAGTTTAGGAATTTGCATTTACATTGTAAAACAAAAAATGCATTCTAGGAAAATTTTCACATTATAGGATCTTGGAATACTATTTTGAAAAGTCTGCATTTACAAAAATTTTAAATCCATCTCTTTCAATTTGAAGAATCTAGTTTACTTTTTCACAAATGCTCTAAAGTCTTTCTTCTCTTTTGTCTCTTGTAAACACCATAAGTTGCATGTCCATACCCTTTTGAGTAAGTCAAGCCAATTAAAATCAATGTTTAACACTTAAAATCAAATAGACTTTTCTTTGTAGGGTTCACCAAATAGTCTAGGCTCTAGGGCCTTCAAATAGGTGTGGAGAGGAAACTCTTCAAGGCTATCTAAACAAACATAAAGAGTCTATGATAGGGAGAGTAAGAGTCTAGTTTCGTAAGCATCAACCAGGAACCCCCTCTAACACAGGGGCTAAACACAAGGTCGCACGAGGAAAGGTAGAGGAAATAACCCATCCAAAGTCATACCAAGCGTAGTGGGGATCGTATATTGAGGGTCGTTCTTAGGAATTACACTGATCGCATTTGACTATGGAGCCTCGTGGACCTCGAATCCATTCAAGATCCTAAGTTTTATTTCAAACCATTTTCCTTCAATACCCTTGAAAGGATTCGTACTTTGTTATCCTACTCATTACAATCATCCCGACTGTCGACTATACCTTCCTGGTGACTAAATGCGAGCTGGAAACATAGTTGCATGTTTTTAGGGATTTACACAGGTGAGGGTATACTGTGGTACCCAGGGAAGATGTTGGATCATGCTTCGCAAAGCATACCCAGAGGGTGATTCCGTGTTCGAGTTCCACTTGCACTGGTAAGTTTCTCTAGTGTCGATTGGCATAACTGTTCTTTCTGCCAATCAGTTGTTTGCTTGATTTTCTGTTAGGAAATTTTTAGTGTGTGCTATGTGTTTCATTCTAGCTCAACCTTACAGTGTCGGTTGATCATTTCACAAGGTGGAAGATCAATAGCTTCGTCGTTCGTGTACGATTCAGGGCATGTCGTCGGTTACTTTGGATCCACCTCCACCACCGTTGAGGCGTAGGCTAGATTAAGAAGGCTCATTCGAAGCTACCAGGCCACAAGAAACTTTTCCCAAGCCAGCTCCCAGAGAATACTTTCCTGCTTCGAAGGAATCCATTGCCTCTGACCTTGAATCTGAAGGCTTCAGGACAGCAAACCCTTTGATCATTGACTTATCGACGTCGCTTATAATTTAGATATTCCCTCCTAAGGTGACTTTACTTGAATGACAGTTTGTTCGGTGAGCGGCCATGGAATCAACTAGTCCCACTTCATCATGGAGTCCTCATACTCCTATATTGGTTGTCCCAGGAGGGGGTGTTGTACTTACTCCCCCACCTCTGCCTGCCAGGACTACGACTGTCTAGATGCCCACTACTTTGGGAAGTGGCATAATCCCTTCGACGAGTTTGACCATTGTTCCCTCTATCCAAAACATGTTTGGCTCTCCCTTTTCATATGGGATGTCAGGTTTTGACTCCAGTTCAGTTCTAACCTACTCTATTCTACAGATCGTTGGTCTGGGGGTAAGGATCTCTAATTATACCTTGCAAGGATCCACCATGGGCATTACTGCCCCATTCAATGCTATCTCTTATGGTGGGGGTCACATCCCTCCTCTGTCCCCTTCGCTTGGAGGCACTTTCTAGCAGTCGATCAGTCTTAATACCAACTCTAGGTTGTTTAGTGGAGGGAGATTTGGACCTCAATCCTACATGACTCCAGTGGGATCTATGCATGTTTCTTTGTTCATTACATTTGGAAATAATGCTTTCTCATCTTCTTCTTTCTCGATTGGGGGAAACCTCATCTTTGGTCAACAAAACCCATGAAATGTTCCATTCCCTCGCAAGGAGCGATGACATGAGTTAATCCTCACAAAGTCTTGGAAATCCTTGGCAGGGCTCATTTCCCTTGCAAGGGATGTCGTTTGGGGGAAAAACATCCCATGCTCAATGGAAACCTAGGCAGTGTTGAGTACCTATGCCAGGAGATTCGACTGGGGGTTTCCCCAACCAAGGTCCTTGGAATATTGTGCAGGAAGCAATCCCTGCACAGGGTATGTTATCCAACTACGGGAATCGAACGGTGATGCATAATCAAATGCAAGTCCCATTTATTGGACAAGGACACCATGGTCTCTACCAAAACCTTGGCCAACAGTTAAAATTTTCCTGGAATCCTGGTGCCATCCAAAATCCAGGCCCCCCTTTTCATGTGAATCTGCCACAACCAAGACTACCTTTTCTAGAAACTCTGCATTTTCCATACTTGTTGAGACTTTTGAATGAACCAGACTATCATGATCCTTTTTGGCCCCCCATGTCGACTAAGTTTCCCTGGGACATCCCTAATTTCGAAGGAAAGCTTGGTGAAGATCCATGTGATCATGTCATGACTTTTCACTTATGGTTCTCATCCAAATTGTTAAAGGATGATTTTGTTCAGTTGTGTTTGTTTCAATGAAATCTTATAGGGGGTGCCACAAAATGGTATATCAAGCTCGATAGTTCAAAGTACGCTTACTTTTACAACTAGATATGGTCTTCTTAAACCATTTCCAGTTATTGGTAAGATACGATGGAGGCACCGAGTTGTTGGCCAACTTCGGGAAAATGAAAGCTGACCATATTTCGGATCACATCCAAGAATGGCGATGACGAATGAGTTTGATAAAATTTAAATTCCCTCTCGCATTTTTGCTCGAGTAGCTCCTAAATTATTCGGTACCTTGTGTGTCCAAAGATGTCACGACATCCATAGTTTTTTCTGAAGAAGAGGTTTTCATGAGAGCCAAACAACTAGAGTTTATTTACTCTCAATCTGGTATGCTTTATGAGATCCTTCTTGACGCACCACGGTTGATATTCGACAAGAACAAACAGAAGTCTGGGCCTCACACCGACGACATAGTAGGATTAACACAGATCAATCCCACAGATCTATTTTCTAATAAGTTACAAAAGTTATCAATTCAACAGACTGTGGCCAGCCAAACTCCTAGTTCAGTTGCCCCCATATCCCAAACGTTGGATGTACACAGTGTGCAATCGAAAAATCCCAAGGGTAACCAGCAAAGCGAGGGAAAGAAGAAACCTAAAAATAAGAGGGGTAAGGGGGATAAGAAGGTTGCAAATAATTCTATCGAGGGAAAAAATGAAAATAGAAAGGTGAAGTTTCCATGTAAGCTTTGCACAGATGACCACTTGACTCACCCATTGCCTCAAATTGAGGAAGCCCAAAAGTTATTGGCACAGCAACAACCTGTCGTGTTGACCACCTATTTTCCACAAGGGAAAAATTTGTCTCAAGCTTCCTCATCCATGAGCGTGCCTAGGGGAAATCAATGAGCCCCCACACCCAATACTAATAATGGGGCCACAAACATTGATATGATGAAAGTCGAAGTTAATATGCAGATTAGGGCTCATACCTACGGAACACCAAAGTCTATTGAGAAGGGAAAAGAAGCCTCCAACCCACTGACTCCTCTTCAAATAGAGAATACAATGGGATAAAAGATGACTCACATCCCTAAGGGTGTTTTCAAAAAGGATTCTCACAACCCAAATGCAAGGGCTTCTCAGAATTACTCCATTGTGGAGGATTTGGCACAAACTCCTTGTGCAATGTCTGCTCTGGAAGTTCTCCATAGTTTCCCCTCATAGAGGAAAGCATTGTTGTCTACCTTGGGAGCGACCGAGACCACTAACTCATGAATGATTGTTTTTTACCCTACATACCATCAACCTTTTCTTCCTCACCATGTCTCTTTTCAAATAGTAGTGGTACTCGCCACGAAATCGTTGACATGAAACATTTTATGTACGGTGGTTGATGAGGGTGCCTCGACTTGCGTGATGTCGTTTAATGTTGGAAGGCCATCAGCCAACCTGATTTTTCTCTATCGCCCACATTGCTAACTATGTCTGACGATTGATATATCAAACCACATGGAATAATTCCCTCCTTACCCATGCATTTGCAGGGAAAAACTATGTGTGTCAAAGTAGAAGTAGTCGATGTGCCTCTCGACTACAATATTTTTTTAGGGAGAAGTTGGACCTATTCTATGACAACAGTCGTATCCACCATTTTTTGGGTCTTATGTTTTCCTCAATATGGTCAGATTGTAACCATTAATCAATTATCCTTTTCTCGTCATGACCCTTCATCAGGGGCGTCCATGGTCCTAATGATTGACAACCCATAGCTAGGTACTGTTAACCTAGGTTTCAGATTGTTTTCATCTTTGATGGGGACCTTTGATTTATTTCGATTGTCCCTGACCAACCGAAGGTTGCAATTTTTCAAGTCACATATTTTATAACAAGTTACTTTGACAACCCATGGATTTTACCTTCCCCATCGAATTCAATGGAATGGGTAGGGCACCTTGGAATGGCTATGCCCTTATCCACTACTAAGGTTGCGTACATTATAGTCCATCAAGCCTCGACCAACCCTGGTCTGGCTTCACCACAGGAGCTAGATCTCATTCTAGATATTTTTTGGATCAATACTCTCTCTCCACTTACGATCCCCTAGACTTAGTCTTTCCCTTGGACGAGGTGATTTTAGAGGAAATGAATGGGCCAGACAGACCTTGGGATGATCTTCACCATAGATCTTATCTCTTACCTGAGTTGAAGAGAGTAGAGGCAGGAGAGTTCATTACGAATGTGAATGGAGATGCCCCTTGTCTTGTTAACCCTATGGCCATGCATGGAATATATGTTGAGGGAATATATGTTGAGGGAAATGATTGCTATCGACATATCCAGAATCCATGGCATTGTGGAAATTGTCTTCCTCGAAGCGGATTGTTCTCCCGAAGAGATTCAAATCTACACTGAATTGTTTAAATAATTTTGCAATGTTTTTGCATGGTATTATGAGGAGATGTCAGGCATTGATCCACATATCATTGAACACGAAATCAAAACTCACCCTGATGTTAAGCATGTCTGGCAGAAGCTTCGCCTGGTCAATCCTCGCACGATAGAGGAAATAAAGGTTGAAGTAGAGAAACTCATCAAGGTTGGTTTAATCTATCCTGTACAATTGACGGAATGGGTATCGAACCCTGTTCCTATCAACAAGAAGCAAGGGGCAATCCATGTATGTATGGACTTTCGGGACCTGAACAAAGATTTCCTGAAAGATAATTTTCCAATCCCATTTATTGACCAGATCATCAATGAATGTGTTGGTTGTGAGGTCTTTTCTTTCATGGATGTTTTTTTCGGGTATAATCAAATTCATATCAAGCCCGAGGACCCACATAAAATGACTTTTATTTAACCTTGGGGTACATTCACGTATAGAAAAATTTATTTTGGCCTTAAGAATGCTAAAGCCACTTTTCAGCGAGCCATGTCATTTTCTTTCCATGACCTCAAACACATATTCAAGGTGTATCTCGATGATTTGGCATCATGTTCTCATAAGAGATCTGATCATCCCACCCATTTACAACTTATCTTTGAGAGGTGTCACGACTATCAGATTCCCCTAAATCCAAACAAGTGTAGTTTTTGTGTGACATTGAGATACTTGTTAGGTTGTATCATGCCAACTAGAGGGATCATGGTCGATCATATCAAGGTTGAGGTAATAGTTCAATTGCCTCCCCCATTCACCATCCCCCAGCTTCAGAGTCTATAGGGGAAATCCAATTTTCTTCGGCGTTTTGTTGATAACTATGTCGATATTACTAAAGAGTTCATGCATCTCTTGAAAAAAGGAGTCCCATTCTATTGGGATGAAGCATCTCAGTGCTCTTTTGAATCATTGAAATGCACTCTGGTGTCTTTCCCTCTGCTCAGTCCTCCTTATCATATCAAGTATTTCTTGTTGTATTTGGCTACTGCAGAGTTTACTATCAGCATGGTCTTGGTCCAAGAGGATGAAGCGCTTGATGAGCATGTTATCTAATATCTTAGTCGAGGCCTAATTCGACCAGAACTCAACTACTCACATGTTGAGAAACTTGCTTTGGAAGCTATCCACACTGTCCAACAATTATGTCATTACATCTTAATTTGCAAGACAATTGTCATAGTTGTCGTCAGCCCTTTTCAATAGGTGTTAACATGACAGGTCATTAGTGGGAAAACCAGATGATGGATAGTCATCCTGCAATAGTTTGACTTCGATTTTGTTTCAGAGAAATCTAAAAATTCCTTCGTATTTGTTGAACTAATCTCAGAACTTCCAATTGAAAGTGGTGATATTTCTCCCGAAGAGTCGTTGATCAATGGAGACCTTTTTCTTATCACATCATTGGACCCTTGGTATGGAGATATACTCATGTATCTTCATACTTTGAAGAGCCCTTCTTATTCTTCTCATGATGATCATCGACAAATACGCCACCAAGCATAGAACTATCTTATCCTCGATGAAACTTTATATCATTGAGGAGTGGATTGCATTCTCCATCGATGTCTCACTCATGAAGAAGCAAATATTTTTTTAAATGACTATCACAAAGGATCATGTGAAAGTCATATGTCTTGGTTGGAAACATCCCAAAAGATTCTTCGTTTTGGAAACTTTTTCCCCTCGTTAATCAAATATTGCATAGAGGCACTCAAGAAGTGTCACCCATGCCAGATCTTCTCTCGGAAGATGCGGGCACACCCAACTCCCATGTTCCCAGTTATTGTCATCGGCCCCTTCACCAAGTGGGGGATTTATTTCACCAAATGTCACCCAGTTTCATCTAGGGGGCATCACTATATCATCTTACCAGTAGACTACTTTACTAAGTGGGTTGAGGCTATGATTAAATTCAGCAATGATGGGGAAACAATTGCCCTTTTCATTTTTAACCAGATCGTAGCCATGTTAGGTAATCTGAAGGATAGTGTCAAAGACCATGGCAGTCTCTTCCAAAAAAAAATGATTTCCAAATTAACATCAAAACTAGGGTTTAAACATGAACATTTGTCACCTTACTACCCACAATCAAATCATCAAGTAGAGGATGTTAATAAGTCTCTCAAGACTATTCTTCAGCGAATGATTAATTCGGCCAAGTCAAATTGGCATTTGATGTTGTACTTGGCACTTTGGGCTTATCAAACTTCAGTCAAGATTGCTACCGATTTTTCTCCTTTCCAACTCGTTTACAGGATGGAGGTAGTCTTACTCATTGAATGTCAAATCCCTTCTCTTAAGTTGGCAGTGGAACTATTGCCTGACACTACACCTCTTGAAGAAGGTCTTTTATATCTTAATCAGCTCGATGGGAAGCATCGATATGCATCCTTGGCTAATGAGGCTCACAAACAACATGTCAAGTGTTAGTATGATCGGTCTGTCCGCCCTCATATTTTCTCCAAAGGCGATATTGTCCTAGTTTATGACCAAGAAAAAGATCCCTTAGGGTTAGGAAAGTTCAAACCCATGTGGTTTAGACCTTTCATTGTGAAAAAAATATTAGAAAATGGTGCTTATCGACTGATTGATTTCGAGGGTAACACTTTACCGGAGCCTAGAAATGGGCTCTACTTTAAGAAGCATTACACTTAGCTCAGTCCCATAAGCATGACTTCTTGTATATATGTATATTTTTTATACACTATTGTCTTATTCTTTTTATCGACGTGTATTCATTGTGTATTCTTTTCACTTTGGCAGATGTTAAGTGAATCTGAAGTTTATGTTGGGTTCACAGATGGTGTTAGCTGACACACTCGGAGGCTTTCTTCCAGAGCTTGGGTTATTTTCAAACCTTTTGGTCAATTGATGTTCTATAGAGGTATTTGTCTAGGCGAATCAACCAACAATGTTGTCGAGTATAGTGTAGTAATAGAGTTACTACATCATGCCTTGTCACATGGTATTTCTCACCTCTGGGTTTATCTAAATGATCAACTGGTTGTGTCTCAGTTAAATGGGGTATACCGTGTTTAAAATCCCACCCTTCACCGATGATTCCTTAGGGTACATCTCTTAGAATGCTATTTTGTATTATATTACTTATATTCATGTTCCTAGGAGATCTAATCAATTAACTGATACATTGGCTAATCAAGTATTATCTTGGCATGTTGCTCACACATAAAAATAAAAACACACATATAAACGCACATGTAAATACATTTGCAAAAAAAGGTTTTCCATAAGACAAAAAAGATGTATATACAATATATCCCAACAAATAATGTCATAAGTACAAAGTGGGCCATAAGAGCCTCAAATAGAGCCGGTATACATCATTGGGATCAAGCCCTCACTACTGAGTACAAAAATTTCCCTCAGCTCATATGTGGTCTAATGTTAACTATGGTCTAGGCCTATTTTCCCTACTATAATGAACCACAGCGTTCGCAAGATGCCAGAACCAGTGGACCCAAGTCTTGGGCACCCCTACTACATGTGGTTGCATAGTTGAGGGAAGGTCCTCTATCTCCACAATCGACACTACACGAGTGAGAGCCATCAGGTTCCTCTCTAATCGTTGCAGTACTCTCTCATCCTCTTCGGCTAGGGGTCCTCTTGCAACTGTCGGCCCTCCTACTCCTGTTGGTTCAGCCTCTGGTTGAGGACGGTGCCTGGTCCTGGTGAATTCAATTGGTCACATTGGTCCCCAATATGTATATAATAGATCTTTGAGTCAGTACTTTGACATTACATAAAAAGGATAATATTTAAAAAACTTGAAAAATTAAATAACTTTAAAAGTGTGTTTACCTATCTCTTCGCACTCCTTGCCAGGGGGCATGGGAATATCAGGATCCCTCAAGGAACTGATCCCTGCATATGGGTAGTCCTCTATCATTGGAATACTACGGGACCACCAATCAAAAAAAATTCCATCAAAGGCCTCTTGGACCCTCCCTGCACCATGTTTATGCAACAAAGTTTCCCACCCACACAATGTCGAAAAGGAGGCAATATGGCCTCGTACTATCTCCCTCGAGCTAAGGCTGGGAAATATATCAAAGAAGAAAGCACACAATACAGTCCCAAACCCGAAGTTCTTGTTCGTTCTTCTGCAATAGTCAGTGAGTTGTTTCTTCATGCATGTAAGCATGCTAGTGCTCCAGTTAAAAATAGTGGCATCCAAGAACTGAACTGCACAATGCATTTGTGCACGGGATGCCTGGTGAAGTGTTGCAGATCTCGTGATCCACCCAATCATGAATAATACTATCTGGACACTAAGGCTAGTAATATTTTGTATTTTCACTTGAGATCCTACTTTCTCAGTACCTTCCTTATAATACATATCAATGTAGTCCTCTATGTTGTATGGCCCTAGAGGAAAGGCCCTCAAGTTGACCGGTTCCCTCCTCCTAGAGAGGTTTTTCAAAACGTATATGTCCTATGTCGTCAGATTCAATGACTGACCCTCTAACATGAATGCATCAACATCTTAATGTGAGTACTCTAACAAGTGATTCAACATTCTAGGTTGTGCCCTCATGAATGGACATTGGAAAATCTTCCACATACCACATTGTTTCAACATGGCAATAGCCTTGGGATCCTCCTCCACCAAGAAATCTAATTCCTCGTGTTCCTTTTCCCTCCAATGGATATACATCCTATTGCACAAAATTTAGAGAGGTTTAGCCCTTGTTTCACTTTTTTTTTTAACATTAAAAGAGGTGTACGTGGGTTGTCGTTAAGACAGTCGCGTATTTACGCAGGCTAAGTGTTACTTTCCCTACATACATACATGTTATGGGCGTGGACAAACCGCGTACATCCAGTGTCGACCCTTTTACAAGGGTGTGTGCCTTCCAAACCATAATTTAAGAAAAAGGATGGATGAAAATGAAAAGAAAGGTTGTTTGTACTTACTTGGTCCAAGTGTGAGGATCTTTCGTCCACCATAGCTCCTTGAATTCGCGTTCTGAGGAAGAGGGTTTTTTACCTTTTTGGTTGTTTACCAAATTGCAATGGTTAAAATGAGTTTTCCACCTCTATTTATAGAATGCTTTGGCCCTTTTTTCCCTAGTTTGGTCCCCTTCTTCCCTTTTCTTAGCTCAGTAGCTACTTGAATTCCCTTTTGAGAGATCTTTGAGTCATTATAATGAACTTGTTCTTTTGGTTTGGTGTTTTCCTTACACTTATGTCATCCCATGGTAAAATTCATTTTTTTCAACATTTGCATATAGGTTACGTTTTCACAACCTTGCATTTTTCATTTCGTTTAATTTTTTTGCTTTTCCATACGATCGATCCCATTGAAGTGCGACATAGAACCTCCTTTATTGCTTTATAAGTGTCATAATTAGGTGGTAGATCCTTCCTCTACACGGATTCCCTAGGTAGATCCTTTGTTGCATTTTGGTGTCCATTGTAGGGGCTGAATAAATTAAACAACCATTTATTTCTACAACATAGCAGTAAAATTCAAAAATTTCTTTATATTGAGCAAAATAGTAAAATTTATCAAATTCCTTTAATTGAGTACATTTGCATATAGATTTAACAACAAATATTAAAATTTTCTAACATAATAAAAACAATTACAAGATTTTAAATACCTGGGTCTGATGCTAATAACCCTCTGTTTGTCCACTTGCCTTCCTGACCGCTGCTACACTGTGTAAACACTGCCCAAAACCTAGTTCCACCCTGCCAACTAGGTAACTTCCTAGCTCCAGGATATCATATGGATATCCTGGCCCCCGTGCCCAAAACCTCCAGCAACCCCAGTGCCTGCACTGATACAATCCCCCTCCAAAATTCCACTCTTCTCTGCAAATCCAAGAGCCCCCCAAAATCAATCCCCCTTCTCCCGTAGAATAACATCCCGTAAACCTCCTTCCCCTCCATATTCCTCCTTCACTGACTTCCCCCTCATTTACTTTCCTACCTAACCCATTTATTACCTTATCTTATCCTTTCATCCTTAATGCCCCTTATCCCCTTTATTTATTATTTTATCCTATATTTAATGTCTTACCCCTTTGAATTAATACCTTATCCCTTTCTGTGTACGTAACTCTTAATTTAATAAAATAATTTATTAACCCCCCTTTAATCCTTTA
>ML781685.1:118470-138582 GCA_009831015.1 Picea engelmannii | reverse complement strand
CCCGTAGAATAACCTCCCGTAAACCTCCTTCCCCTCCATATTCCTCCTTCACCGACTTCCCCCTCATTTACTTCCCTACCTAACCCATTTATTACCTTATCTTATCCTTTCGTCCTTAATCCCCTTATCCCCTTTATTTATTATTTTATCCTATATTTAATGTCTTACCCCTTTGAATTAATACCTTATCCCTTTCCGTGTACGTAACTCTTAATTTAATAAAATAATTTATTAACCCCCCTTTAATCCTTTACTTAATTAATTAATGAGTCAATTAATAATTAATTAATCCTTGACAATCATGCATAATTGATTAATAATAAATAATTAGTTAATGTTATTTTAAGAAATAATTATTGTTTAGATAATCTTTTAGGACAGATAGATTATTAAATTAATTATAATTAATAATCATATACATTTATTTAAGCAGGGTCGTTACATCCATGCTCTGAGTTTTCTCCTTAGACTTGGGAGAACTTTTAGTCCTGCCATGATTTTGTTTTGAAGCTTCATTCTTCTTCATCTTTTCTGGATCTTACCAAAGGGAATCCCCATGAGCATAGTTTGTTTTCTTTCGGGCCCGTTTAAACTTTGAAAGAAACATCCAACGAGAGCTTATTTATTCTTTTCAGTCTCGTCTAGATTACTTGAGAAAAGAAACCCCCTAGAGTCTTCTTTAAGCCCTTTTAAGACTCTCTAAAATTAAAAATATTGTTGAGTGATCTTATTTCCCTTCACACTCACAAAACTCAAATTTGAAGGAACATCTATCCGGCGGTAGTTTACGCCTTTTCAGTCCGGATGGTTAATTTATGAATAAAGGTATGCCCTAGGAGCTTCAGTTCGCTAGGATATTATTCACAGGTGTAATTTTAACCCTTTTTCGGGCCTGAGGGAATAAATTTTTGAAAAAGTGGCATTCTCCTTGGTTTTGGTTTATCTCTTTTTCGGGCCTTGGAGATTACTTAAGAAAAAGGAACCCCCTCAAAGACCATAGTTAAGCTCTTTTCAGACTCCCTAAATATGAAAAGATTTTCGAGTGACCTTGTTCTTTTCACACTCGCTAATTGGTCCAGAAAGAATATCTATTTGGCATAAGTTTAACCCTTTTTCTAGCCAATAGATTATCTAGGAAAAAGGTACTCCTCGGGAGATATGTCTCATCGGGAGAGTTCTCCTAAGTTATATTTTATACTTTTTCGGGCTAAGGAGACTAAATTTAGAAAAAGGTTGTGAGTCCATAGTTAAGCTCTTTTCAGACTCCTTAAAATTGAAAATATAGTTGAGTGATCTTGTCTCAATCACACTCGTTAAAATGATATTGAAGAGACATATTTTTGGTATAATTTTAATCCTTTTTCGAACCGACTAGACTAATTATGAAAAAGAAACACTCTGGAGTTGTCTTTTAGTGTTTTTCAGACTCTCTAAATGTGAAAAACCATTGATCTTACCGTCTTTGGGCTCGTAATACTTCACATGGAAGGATTCTTGTTGTGTCATACTTAATCGCATCGCATGTCTCATCCTTTCATGTTTGGCCTAGTGTCGGCTTCATGTTTCTATTAACTGAACCTTCAAAATCGTTCCTTAAATGCAAGCCTTGTAGCAGTTTTTTTCCCTTGCGATCTGACACCTTGACCCATGGAGGAATTTTCTCGAGTGTCCTTATCCTACACATGTATCCTTGCACTAAGCATTAGTATGTTCCATGTGCTTGGAACTAGTTTTCTTTCTCGGGACACTCATTCCTCCTTTGTAACATAGCATTGTTTTATTATTTTTCAAGCTCGTTAAAAATTTGAAAAAGATAAAAAAAATTAAATATTCAAAAAAGAGGGGATGGGATATACATTATCTTTTTTCGGTAGCAATATAGTCACCCTTGGACAAAGCACATCCTTATGTTTGTTCGTCAAGCATTGGGATCTAGTATGACCTTAGGAATTTGTTCTCATTACATAGAGTTGTGTCCTCCTCTGTTTGGTTACTCTTCCAAACATATGGAGAGTTTGTGGTGCCTCTTGTATCATAGACTTACATCAATATTACTTTGCATGAGTTTCATCATTTTTCATTCTTTTATCCAAGGGAATTTTTTCCAACCTGAGTCGGCCATTCTACAATTTATCTCTTGAATTTCATGAGTCGACCATCCCAAGAGTCCATTCAAGGTCGTATTCAAAATCATTGAAGTTTTTCACTTGATGATCAATATCCTCTAGTCTTTCCCCGACGGCATGTCGAAGACCTCATGGTAATGAGTATTACACTCTTATTGTACTCCTACCTGAGCTTTTGAATATCTTGAAGTTGTTGCTCGAACGATGAAGTCCTCATCTCCAGCCATAGGCAATGATGCTTCTTGAAGATGCATATTGTATTGTACTTGTATATCATCAGATGATCTTGAGATGTAGATCCACTGTGTTTTTTCACATTTGCACTTTATATGGAAATTTGTATTTTGTCTAGTAGTCATATGTGACGTGGATCTGCAATGTACTTGATTGGTCTCCATGCTTAGTTCATCTTGAGCATGGGTATGCCCGCCTCAGAGAGATTATTATTATTTTTGCAGATGGCACGCTCATGAACACTCAGCTCGGGCTCACTCGAATATGTGCTTCCCACTATGTAAATATATTGTAATGTATTTTGGAAATTGGTTGCTCTTTTGACCTCACACATTAGGGGGCATCTGTTATAGTCCAAAAATTCCTTACATGTGCATACAAGACATTGGCCTTTCCACTTACATACTTTTCCAAATTAGTGTTGATGCTTCCTCTTAAACAACCACTTTTTGCATAATGTACACACCCTACTGTACTAGTATCCTACATAAACAGGCATGTTTCATGCTAGTTGGTCTACATACATACGTGAGTTTCATACTAGTTATCTCGTGTTTACCTCCAAAAGTTGTAAAAAATATAAAATTACAAGGAATTTGGCGGATTTTATAGGATATATAGGGTTGCCTAACCATTTTACCCTTTGTAGCTTGTCCCCAAACTGAATAACCATGTTTTTCTCATATAAAAATAGGTCTTGGGGTGCCATTTGACAAGACAATCAAGAGAATAAGAAAAATCTGCCAAAATCCCTTCCCCATCTTAGCCCACGTTTTGCATTCCTTTCTGAGTTTTGGCCTCAGCCTTCCCCTCCAACCCTTTCTCCTTATACAACCCTTTATCCCTTCCCAAGTGATAAGTTGGTCGTGAGAAGCTACCATGGGATTGATGCACTTGGAGCCATGATAGAGGATCCCATACCTGGTTCGTGGAGCGATTGTTAACGAAGGTTGTAATCTTTTTTATCTTAATATTTAATAAAAGAGTTCATTCTTGTCCCAAAACATTATGTCTATATGCTTTTATTGAATTATGCATTTGTCTATATCTAAACCTTGAAAGTAATAAGTAGAGATTGCATGCATTGTAGTATTGTTTTCCTAAGATTTTGCAGGTCATCTTTGGGAGGAGACCCTCAATCTAGGAGGTTGCAAGAAGTGAAAGAGGTCTATGCCAACCGCAAGGACTAAAGGTGCACCCATTGACCCTCTTTCCTCTCTCTCGTCATTTTTTTTAGATAGATTTGGGGTATCTTAAGGGTAGAACAATATTTTAAGGTAAGTCAGTGCTTTGCCTATATCTAGACTGAGTATAGGGGGATTTTCCTCGTAGCAGGGCTTCCAAAATTTTCGTGTTGATTTGTACTTGCATTGCATATCAACCTTTTGTGCTTTTGGTCTTAATGTAAGCTTCAGCTTGTTGTCGTATAGTTGTTTCCATATGCTTTCTCGAACAGTTTCCAATTGCCTAATACTATCCTGAGCATCCATGCCCTGCATGTGTTTCCTTGCATTGAGAATAGGTTTGTTCCTTGTACATGGAACTAGTTTTCTCGCCCACGATGCTTATTTCATCCATTGTAATATAACATTATTTTTTTATTTTTTGAATGGAATCTAGTTATGTCACCCTTGAAAAGAGCACAATCTTATGAGTCTTTATCTCACTATATTGTATTTAGTATGGATTTAGGATGCCTTTCCTCATTTTTAGCATGATATCCTTTGAATTATTATTCTTATAGTCATATGGAGATTTTTTTATGCCTCTTATGTCGAAAATGTATCCCAATTCATAATCTATGTTTCCCAAGTCATTTTTTGTGTCGTGTTTAAGTTCAAGGGAAGTCAACCTATGTCGGTCACTCTGTAGAACTCTTGACTTTCCAATTCATCCTTCTCTTGTGTCTAGTACTTCTTAGTTTCACAAGTATCTTTGTATATAGCTTGTGCTAGTATAGAAGGTCCCCATTCACTTCTTGTTAGTAGGTATGCTCTTATCGACTACGACTCATTGCTCTAAGAGTATGACCTAGATTTTCACATTGGGCCTATTTACATCATTGATAGGTAACCTCATGCTCAGTGGATGACAATCATCATTGGCCATTGACTGAGTGGTTTTTGTTATGTTCGACGTCAACAACCATTATTACACATAAGGATTTGTGTGGTACCTTGGTTTCCATTTGACCCCATTGGTAGATTCCTCATCTTTGTCAGTAGTATTCATCATTGGATATTATTCAGAGAGTCTTTGTTGTGTGCTATCCCATCTGGTACATGCCAAAGTTATACCTTGGTTTGGTCCTTTCAATATTTTCATATGATTTCTTCCAAATCTTTGGCCTTATGTTGTTCCTCATGCTAGATTATGGAGGATGACTTAATTCCTTCCTTCTAGCAAATCTCATCCCATCAACTTCAACTCATTTATTCTGGGATTCGGGATTTAGATTCTTAGTACCTTGAGGCTTGCAGTCATCAGTGGCAATTTCCCTCGTAATTTACCATGGGAATAAATCAATGTATTTTGATCAATAGATTATACAGGTGTTCGAATCCAACTCATTTATTCACACTTTCTAGAATGTACTAGGTACCTTGATGCCCATTATCATCATCATTGGGTTGTCTTGCAATTGTTAATTTTTTACATCAATGAATGGTAATCAAACGGTCTCTCATATGCTTGACTCTGACACCTCTATTCTCATAGGTTAAGACTTGTACCTTGGTGGTTTCTTTTGAAGACCTCGGGGAAAGTGGTAGCATCACCCATTTTGTTCTCCTACCCAAGTTATATTGGTTGTACCGCCTTCTTTGGCATTGGTACTTACAGAGGATCAGTTTGATTCTAGATATCCTCTTTTTTATTCTAAGACATAGCTCCATTGTGTATCCATTGGTGGCTATGATCTACATTTGCATGAATCCACTGTGTATTTCTCTGATGGCCATGATTACTACTTTTACATATCACATGGATGGACCAATTTGTACAGTTTTTCATGGCCATGGACATCAATTATGATTTTATTACTCATGGATCCAGAATGTACTTGATTTGGCATCCATGCTTATACCACTCCTGAGCATGGGCATGTCTAACTTGGGAAGAGAGTATATTACTTTTTTTTGTTGTAGGTATTTTTCTAGGATTGGTATTCAACTACTCCTACCCAGACCCCTCCATGATCTCATGATTATTTTGTAATGTATTTTTTCCATCATTTTCTCTTTTGAGCTCACGATTTTGGGGGCATATTTTATAGCATCATTTTCCACCACATATTATTATGATTATTTATTGGCCAAAGATACATCCATTTCCTTGCTTGCAGGACCATTTTCCCCCTTTACTCCTGAAGAATATTTTTAAAAACCCCATTCTTTTTTATGAACTTAACTATCCTTAAAGAATCTTGCGTGCATATGCTTTTTTTCAGTTACCAACATGCATAAATGTTAATTTGTCTCAAAAAAATAATAATTCTGACATTTTGGGTGGAATTGACAGGTTCCTCAGGTTCCTGACCTCATGTAACCCAATCATAAATACTCCAACTATATAAAAAAAAAAAAAAGGAGTATAAATTAGAGCCTACGGGTGGAGGAAAAAAAAACCAGAGAAATGCATCATTATGTTGTCATTTTCAATTATTTCCTACAAGTCCCCTTTTCCCCTTGCATTTGAGATTGTCCCTTCCATCTGGAAACACTTGTTTTTAGATTTGTGTTCTCCCTATATTGTCAGGAAGGAATACTTAGCTTTCTTTGGACTTGTTTGAGCACAAAGTATTGGAGGTATTTTTTATCATATATGTCCTTGGGTGGAGGAACTTGGAGCTGGGTTTTGGGGTCATTCTGTAGTAGTTACAGGATGTAACCAACTTTCTTATGTTGTTCATAGTAAAATATCTCTCATTCTCATCCAATTTCATATGTTGGTTCATGTTGTTAGTGTATTTTACATCTCCTAATTTGAATATATTATGAAAGTTGTAATGTTCATGTTTTAGTTAATTATACGATAACTACATGTTTGTAGTTGTTCATCTCTTTGTGTGCATGAGATTTTAAAGGATTTTTGTAGAAGAGCGTTGAAGGAAAAATCTCCATGTGGGATCGACATCAAACTTCAAACTCTAGGTTTGTTTTATTCTCTCCCCCTTGAAATTTAGTTATAGAAAGGTAGTTTTTCTCAATTGACTATCTTATTTGAGTATGAGAGTGGTCTTTTAGGGTATTGCTCTAAAATTTAAATCCACCTGAAAATTAAGATTTGTCATTTTTTTGAGCCAAATCGAAATGTATGTAGGTTTCTAACTGGTAACAAGCATATGTATGCAAGATGCTTTAAGGATAGTCATGTACATAAAAACAAATGGAGTTTTTTAAAAGTATTTTTGAGGAGGAAAGGGGGAAAATGGTCTTGAAAATAGGGAAAGGGATGTAGCTTAGGCCAATAAGTCATCAAAAGCATATGTGGTGGAATGTTATGCTTTAACATCATTGTAATAGAAATTATTTGTTGTTGTTTGTTGGTAGTTTTCCTGGAAACAAGTTTCCTTGAGTTCCTAGCTAATAGATTCTTGGTTACCTATTCCAGAGAGACCTTGATAAATGAATGGGATTCCTGAGGGATTGATATCAACGAAGGGGTAAATTCCTTGGGTTGGGTATGTCAAGAGAAAGAGAGTTGGTGGAAAATCAAGACATTTGAAGGAGAATATCATTGGGTTGTGTGATTTCTGAGTTGTGAGTGGACAGTGAGAGACCACCCTCTTTTTTGTATTACTAGCCTCAACTCAGGGGTGATTCACTATTTATATTTGGAACAACAAGTATATGCTTGGGTGTAACTTCCAACCCAAGCAATTCGTTTCACAAAAACTGTTAAAATATAAGTGTTTTATCTTGTTACTTTGTTAATTTATGTGTTTAAATTAATGTGCATGAACTCTATGTATGAGAAATCTTATATGTTGTTGTTTTGAGTGGCTTAGCTTCATTTCATGTCTAATTTAGAATGGTGTAGATGCATGTAATTAATAATAAAATATAATAGTTAAATCTATATGTAAATCATAATTGGATTCTACAGGAAATTTATTTAGTTAGCTATAAATTTTCGTTTTTATGAGTATTCTCCACTGTCATATTCCTCCATTGGGATGGGGGACTTTAAATTATGGTATCAGAGCCTTTGGTTTAAAAAATGGGCTTGTATGGGCCAAGAGTGAGTGTGAATTAAGTAATTTGTTGTTGCAAACTTTAGTCTGTGCAAATTTGGGGGGGAATGGAGAAGTTGGAGTGAAACCCCCAAATTTGTGGGTAAATTTTGAGTTTAATTGCTTCGGAGCAGTTGAATAGATGACCTGGGGAATAAATCTATAGTTTTCAAATTAAAAATTGGCCTAGAAGGGTAAAAATTTATTTTCTAATAGTCGTTGAAGTTTTGAATAGAGTTCAACAAATCGACAACCAAGATCACTTTTGATATCGAGATCAACGGTGGGGATTTGTCATGATAAATTTAAAAATCCATAAGGTTTTGGGAGTTTGGAAGGTTGACAAAACAAACATGCGAGATTCATTTTGATGGTTGGTAAATGGATCATATTGATGGTCTGTATTCATTTCGATCATTGGTAGGTTGGAGCAAAATCAATGGCCAAGATCATCTTGAGTGAGAGATCGAAAACCCAGATTCACATAGGTTTTTGTCAAAATTTCTAAGTGTTGAAGTTCGCCAAGAGAAATTGTCGATGAACGATGGTCGATTTGGCTAAATTGGAAAAGAGTTTGGTTCAACCAAAATAAATATCTGATGGTCGACAGTCGATGATCGGGTGTCGAAAAAGTTGGACGAAGTTAGTAGATCAACGATTGAGATAATTTTTCAATGAGATATCAACAGTCTGAATTCATTGGAATTTTAGTCGAAAATGTTTCTAAGTGTTGGAGTTGGAAAAAGGAAATCGTCAACAGTCAATGGTCGAGTCAGCCAAATTTGAAGAAATTATTTCAGTCACCAATGGAAATCGTCAATGGTCGATGGGTTGATGTGTCCAAATGTCCTATCAAACAAGTAAGGGAGAATTCCATATGGCAGGTCCCAATTAGACCTACTCTCATTTGGTGTAGTGTTTCTGACGATTATATGGGGCTTGTTGCCACTCAGAATTAAAAGAAGAAAAAGGGGAAAGACAACGGACTTCCCCACAAAGAGTTCTAATTAATCCTAAGTCTACTCAAACTAAAATCAAACTAATCTAATCTAACTAATTCTAACCTATCCCCGGAGAAAAACTAAAAGAGTAAGTACAACAAGAGATAATATCATTAGAATCAGAAATAATTCATGTATTCAAATGATAAATGAAAACAACAATTCAAAAAATAAACAAACAAATATTTGTAAAATACATCCATAACATCATTTATGTACCCAGAAGAAAACATGTGACAACATGAGAAAACATAACAGATTGCAAAAATAGTTCATACAACAGAATCTTATCTACTCAGCTAGAAGATAAATGCATAAAGAATAGTCTCATAAACCTTCATCAAATCCACAAATTTCCAAAATGCCTCTTTCTCTTTATTAACTTGGAAGTAATATTGTTGTCTTTCATTAAAAATGTAAAAATTCTCCCATTACATCCAATGAGCTCTCTTTTATAAAACAAGAGAGAGACTCTTTAGTTCTCGTGACTGTTCATTTCATTTTCCCCCAATTTATTTTTGTATTTCGAAAATTTAGAGGTGGGAGTTACAAATAGAAGTTGGAGAGTCTCCTGGGAAGTTATTTTCACCCTTAGGCATCTTATTAATTACATTGATTAAAAATGTTATTGACTTTGCAAACATTTGTATCTTTGCTTGTTGTGGTCGTCTTCTGAATTTATTGAGTCATTCTAGGTGTTTCTTTCCTTGGCCTATTGAAATAAATAAATTTTGATTCTCATTATCTATCTCATCTTTCCTTTGAGATATTTTTGGTATGATTTTGTTACCCATAGCTTGAGATATGATTGTTTGAAGTCTACATAGCCCATTCCTCAGCCGAATTTGGGTTCCTTCTGTGTTTTTCATTTTCAGACCATTTACACTCAATAATTATCAAATATTGCAATCCCATATTGTTCTTATCCTTTCCATATTTCCATCAATCCATCCTGGACTTGATTTCATTTCTCGTAGCTACAGATATTGCTTCTTGAAGTCTGCATAGTCATTTATGCCCTTGAATTTGTGATCTGATGTTTTCTGTGTTTTCTGATTTCTTTTGTCACTTTTCTGGCCTTGATACCTCTACCACTGCATTCCTCTATCATATATATTTCCAACTAGGTACCATGGATCCAATTTTGACACCTATAGTAAAATTTATGCTTGTTACTATAGGTGTCAAAATTGGATCCATGGTACCTAGTTAGAAGTCATTGGTCAAGCCTATGGGTAGATATAGATTGTTGATCTTCAACCTGCAAAAAAAAAAGGATTCCCACATGCATAATCGAGTTCGACATTTATCCATTTAAATTATTCATCCCCTATGGATAGTTTGAATAAGAACCTGGGTGGGCATAGGACTTGTGGTTTGTTGCATAATTTTAGCTAATTTTTCCTTTTCTAAAATTAGGAAAAAATTAAAAATAAAATAAAATAAACTGAAAAAATGTATTTACATTATTTACAATTATTAACAAACTTTAAAAGAAATGATTATTCCTAATCCTATGTAAAAAAAATCAAAGAAAATTAAAATTAAACTAAACTAATTACCCCCCATTAATGGAAAATAAAAATTACCAAAGTTAAAATTAATAAAATAATAATAATTACCCTACCCCCGTATGGATTTGAACCTATTACTTCTAAGGAGGAAAGACATGTTTGTAACCATTAAGCCCATTCATGTTGTTTATTCATCTTACCTACAAGAAACTAGTAATCCATGAAAAATTACAAATGAAAATAATAAAACAAATAAAATAAAATAAAAAAATGTTAAATAAAACAAATGAATAAAAATAAAAAACAAAAAATAAAATATATTAAAAAAAATAACAAAACAGAATGAATAAATAAAAATAAAACAAAATAATAAAAAAATACAAAATATAAGTATAAATATAATATAATGTTCCCCCCCTCCCCACCTTATTAGACATAGTCCACATATATATTTACCATCTCTTCGTCATCGGGTAGGGAAGTACTCATACTCAAACCCTCACTTCACTCCATATCATCGATGACGACGAGTTCACTCTCTCCACATCGTTGACAATGATTATCTCACCTCCTTTACATTTTCGGTGATCATTTCAACTCAAGACTCTCAACAATCATCAGCTTACGTGTTGCACATATTTTCAAAAATAATGTTAAATAATATTTAAAATCCAGTGCACATTATTCAAGGGATATTAAAATAATATTTTAAATGTAATTTTACCCAGGTGTGTTCATCGAGGTGGGTGTATCGTCGTCAAGGAATGTAGGTAAGAGAGGTGGTAAGACTCAGTAAAATCCCAACGATGACATCGGGACTATGTTAGCTCACACTCCCGATGAGTTAGAAATAAAACATTAGACCAAGCCTCCCACTACTCATACATGCTCTTCAACAAATATAATTATTAAATTAATACTTTGAAATAATATTAAATGATATGTTGTACATGGGTCGTAGTCAAGGTAAGGGAGTGTGATTGGCCTCGTGAACTCAAGCTCATTCCTATGAAAAATAAAAATAATATTATAATATGCAATTTTCCCATACAAAAAAATTATATCATATTGACATTTCAAAGCATTTGGGAGCAAAGTTTCAATAGTTAATATGATTTCCATGACAATCGGGAGGGGAGGAGGGAACTCCTAAAAAATAGGAAGGCCCCCCTAAAATTAAGGGCATGTGTCATGATCATTGATTTTTCATGGGAAATGTTGTAAAGTACATGTAGTGGCCAATGGGGATGGACCTGGGTTAATATGTTAGGTTTATGGTGTGTGAGGGAGACATAAAAGTCTAAATCAAAACTAAATTAAAAACTAAAAACTAAAAATGAAATTGAATTTGCATTGAAAAGATAAATAAAATGGAAAATGGATTTTTTTTCTTTTTTGAGTTTTTTAGTTTAGATATTAGAAAAGGATATACATGTTAAGTAGTTAAATGGTTAGTTTGTTTAATACAAATTAGTTTATCCCTATAAAAGAGAAATTTTCTCCATGTAAAATATTTAACGTGAATAAATTTTCCCTTAAGTGAAAGTAAATACTTGAAGTAATATTAATGGAGAACCATGGGCAATACCACGTGGTTTCGTAATACCATGGGAAAATAAAAAATAAATTATTTACAAAAATAAATAAAATTGAAATAAAAATAAAATAATGCATATATATATATATATATATATATATATATATATATATATATATATATATATATAAAGAAAAATTAAATTAAATTACAAGTTAGAAAATTAAGCCCAAATTACACAAGTGCAAGTTCCATGCTCCCTTAGGGTTCCACCGGTCAAGGTTTCGCACCTAGGGGCCTAAATAAAGGATAAGGTATGTAAGGTAGGATTTGAAAAACTAGGAACCATGGAGAGGAGTGGGAATATGGTGATCAAGGATGTAGCGATTTGGCTGCGACAAAGGGAAAGTGATGGAGGCAAAGTATATGACACTTTGTGTGACAATTTAACGTCACAAGTAGCGACCAGTACAAATGGTACATTGACTCTAACCATGCATACATCACAATCTATTCCACTATATATGCACATCTCAGAGGGCGGACATACTCAGATCGCAAGGAACGAAAATGATTAGGTGTAGGAAAAGTTCTTTACATCATACCATTGTGCAAGTGACAGATAGAGAACATGCATCAGGTGACAAAACAACAAGGAATCACCATCAAGAGTATGAGTGGAATTTTGGCTTTGGTTATGGAAAGAGATAAGACCAAAATGGACTCAATATAGATCATCTTGAAAAGTTTCAAGGACAGGCTTGTGGGAAAGGTAGATTTGATAGTCTTGGGGACTTTGGACCTTGAGGCATCTGCAAGCCAAGGTACTATGCTTCCCTATAAGGAGAATCCTAGAAAGAATCAATGTCAAGGTTGTGGACAACGATCAAGATATTTCCTCACATGCCTCTCAAGGATGGATTAGTCACCTGAATGAAGTTTTCTTGCAAACCTACTCCTGCAAAACAAAAGAATGATATCATCCATGAGACCAAAAGAAGACTTGCCAATACTATAAAAAGTGCATTCCCTGCCTTTAAGACAATTAAGAAGAGATTTTTAGGTTTATTCAGTGATAACATGGTGGCTATAGATACGTGTCCTGAAACTACATGTGTCAAGTCTCAACTCAAAATAAGGATCGGTAATTAGGCGATTAAGATCCACATGTGATAATATAAAAGTGGAAGACATTAAGCATAGCATGCTAGCAAGAGGATGCGTAAAATTGAGTTAGAATTAATCATAAAATAATCAATAGTAAACTCATTCAAGACATGCAATAGAACACCAAACCATGCAGCAACATAAGATCATCAAGAACTTTGGAATCAAAAAAAGTCTGAAGATCAGGCATTAATTCCATCATACAAATGTCAACGAAACATCGTAGATCAAGAAGCATGATGAAGACATTTGAAATCATCAGATCAAAAGGAACAACCAACACCCATCAAATATAATCATAAATCAAGATAAACCCCCCAACTCCCTCAAGGTAGGAAAAAAAATAGCATTAGGCTCAAGTTGTAGAGGATTGGGAAATATGATTGAAATTTTAGTAGGGGGTCCCTTTCCTTTCCCTTGTAAAAGGAAAAGTAAAGGGGGTTTGTTGCGGCCACAACACGTCAGTCAATTAAGCGAAGTGTTGAATTTCAACCAATATAATTTTTCGATGTCCAATGAGTCGATGGTCAGGAATCGACCGATTCAGCTACGTGTTTGGATTGTCCAAGAGAAACGATTGATAATCGATGAAGGAAAGTGGGTGATGACATCTCATGCCACATCAATATCCATGTGTTGTGCCATGTCAACAACCATGTTTCATGCCACATCAGCAAAGTTAACACCCTTGGATGATGTATCATGCCACATCAACATCCACGTGCCATGCCATGTCATCGCAGAAGTGGTTGACGGTTGATGGTTGGGTCGACCGATTTAGCGATGTGTACAAGTGGTGACCAAGAAAAATGATCAATGGTATATGGGTCGATGGTTGGGAATTGGTTGAATTGATAAGGAGTTTTGTTTTCCAATGAAAATCATTGACGACCAATGACTGATGGTCGGGTTGGACAGTTTAGCATTGTGTTGTGAATCGATTATCAAGGGAATGGGCCAATGGTCGACGGTCATGTCAGTAGGTTGGGAAAAGTGTTGTGCATGCCCAAAGAAGAACATCAATCATCAATGGCCAATAGATTCATATCAATGGCTAATATCTCACCCGATTTTGGATCAACAACTCAGATTTAAAGGGTTGTTACAAAAGTAAAGTAACCAATTCTATATGAAATTTTCTGGATTTTTCATATTTTCTAAAGTCATTAACTTTCAGGGTGATTTTGAGGCCCTAAATGTCATTTTTAACCAATAAAAACCCATGAGAGAAAAGTGTACCAAGGTACACTCTATCTATATAGATAAAAAAAAATAACTCGGAGAGATCTATCCAATGAGCTATTACTGGTGCAAAAAAGAGCTTGTATGAGAAAGTTACAGCCAAAATAGTAAGGGTAAAATTTTGGCACAAATTACTTCCAGAGGGCATAACGCCTTGCTCAAAAGTCCATTTGGGGAACATGAGTAGTCTATTGAAATATTATGAACCATAGAAAACATCCATAGAGTCATATTTGGAATCTGGGTATGTAAAAATGTGCAAGAAGAAAAAGAAGTCACGTGTAGCATACATGGATAAATTAGGTAAAACAACCTAAACTTCGCCAAACCATAACTTTAAGCTCGGAGCTCGGATTTGAGAAAATGAATAGTCAATGGAAAGGTATTGAGTAGTAGAAGACATATGTCAACCCATAAGTTTGAATTAGAAAATAAATTTTTTCATAAATTAATAAAAAGATTTATGTAGCATTAAATGAGTGGAAAATTGCAGCATGTGTATGTTGTAACTTTTCTCTCAGAACTCAGATTGAGGCATGGGTACAATCGTTGGAAAGTTGTTTTGAAGAGGAATGCATATAAGGAATCAGATTTTGAATTGGTGCATTTATTCCTTCATAAATTGGGATAAATAATAACATGTATTCTAATTGATGAAATGTTTTATGTTATGCATGTTCTAACAATAATTATTACATGCACATTTCTTGCAGATCTAAAGGTATAGGAAAGAAACTTTGTCTCTTATATGAGGATTGGATTTATGGAAGATGTTCATGGATCTTACAGTCATGAGGAAGAGATCATAAGTCTACATGTCAGCATGGTAAATGTTGAGATAAATTCAAATGGAAGAAGAGACAGAAAACATCAAGTAACTATGAGAAACCTGCATAGGGAAGTGAATAGCTATAGAGAAAATAAGGAAAGGATTATGAAGGCTCAGGAAGAGATACTTCAAATTTTGAATATGTTGCATAAGAGAATTAACAAATAATATGGTACCAAGCAAGCATCTAGTGGTAGACAAGTGACAACATATAGATCCCAAAGCAAAAGGGATGATCATGGGAATGACATGCAGTCAAAAATCATGAGTAGGCACCATCATTATCCAAGGAAATCCACCAGAATAACTCATGCAAGCTCATCGCCAGGGAGTAGACCAAGTGTGTCTCCTATTGGGAGGCAAGGGAGAATTCCTAATGAAAACATCTTGTAGGGTGAAATCTGGAAAATAAAGCCACCAACTTTGAATTATGAGCATAGGAAAGGAGAAGAGCATGATGCCTAGCTATTGGAAATGAAAATATATTTCTAGCTACATTATTACCCCTCCTGGGTAGAAGCTAGAATTGAAACCTACCACTTTCAAGGAAAGGAATCCATGTGGTGGGATCAACTTAATAAAGTCAATCACTTTATGAGAAGAATATCTCATGGAGGCATTTCAAAGGACATTTCCAAGAGAAATATTTTTCTAAGCATAATTATGAAAGAGTTATTTGAACTCAAGTTGGGAACCATGTTAATGGATGAATATGAGAAGAGGTTCCTTGAATTGTTGAAGTATTTAGACTTCATAAAGGATGAGAAGGTCAAAATCCAAAGGTTTCTAAGTGGGTTACCTTCTTTCTACAGTGATAAGATACAATATGATAACCCCAAAACTTTGAAGATGCCATAAGGAGAGAAAAAAATATTTATGAGCAGAGAAGAGGGACGCCAATATTCCAAAATGCTTGGAATGACAAGATGAAAGGGAAAAAGGATCATAGGCAGAAAGGTTTTAAGCCACCATTTTGTCAAGAATAATTCCCAAGCAAATCAGGAAGGTCATTCAACCGAAAATGAGCATAAGACTATATATTCATTTGGGAAAAGGCAAAGGAAACAACCATTACAATGTTGGGGATGTGAGGGAAATCACTTATATAGGGACTTCCCTCACAAAGGATAAAGAACAAGGATTGCCCAAAACATTCAGGAGTCTGAAACAGTGGAATACATGGGATGAATAATGCCAAATATTTATGTATCCTTCGACAACAAGCAAGCAAAATATCAATCACCCATTATTGAAGTAGAAGGTAAGATTGATAACGAGCCCATAGAAATTTTGATTGATTCTGGAGCTAGCCATAGTTACATAAACTATAATATTGTTGAAATATTTTACTTGCAAAGAAGTAAGTATAATAAATATTGGTTAGTTCAATTAGCCACATGAGCTAAGAGGAATATCAATGAGCTAGTTAAATGTTGTCTGATAGACATGAATGGACTCAACACAAAGGTAGGTGTGAATGTCATACCATTGGGTTCATATTATTTTCTAATTGGGATGGATTGGTTGGAAAAACACCATTTTATCCTAGACTGTTACAATAAGACAATTATATGTCTTGATTAAGAAGGGAAGCACGGAAGGGTACAAGGCATTACAAGAGTTGTAGTTCTTAGAGATATTTTAGTTATGTGGTTGAAAAAGAGTTTCAGGAAGGGATAAGAGATTTTTGTATCCCATATGGAAGAGGCGGCCAAAGATAAAGTGGAAAGCATTGAGGACCATTTGGTAGTGAGGGATTTTGAATATTGTTTTAGAGAAATCCCAAGACTTCCACCAAAACGATACATTGGTTTCTCTGTTTATTTGGTGCCAAGAGATGCCTCAATGTCTAAGACACCTTACAAAATTGGAACACAATAATTGAAAGAGTTGCATATGCAGCTTGAATAATTGTTAAGGAATGGGTATATCCACCCAAGTTTGTCACCTTGGGTAGCCCTAATTACTTTTGTAAATAATAAAGATAGAAACTTAAGGTTGTGTATTGATTTCATGAAGCTGAATAAAGTCACCATAAATAACAAATATCATTTTCCAAGGATTGATGGCTTATTTGATAAGATGAGAGGTACAATAATATTTTCCAAGATTGACTTGAGATCAAGCTATCATCAATTGAGGATAAAGGAATAAAATATTAGCAAGACAACATTCAGGACCAGATATGGGAATTATGAATTCACGGTAGTACCATTTGGACTATCAAACACCCCAATTGTTTTCATATGACTAATGAATGGAGTGTTCAAGGAGTACCTGGACAAGTTTGTAATTTTGTTCCTAGATGATATAATCATATACTCTAAGTCAGAAGAGGAACATGAGAAACATTTAAGAATGGTGTTGCAAGTTTTAAGAGAGTGTAAATTGTATGGTAAGATAAGTAAGTGCTTTTGTCAAAATACGATTCACTACTTGGGGCATATAATTTTAGCGAAAGGGATAATTCTTGATGTTGAGAACATAGAGGCCATTAGAGGATGGCCAGCACCAAGAAATATGATAGAGATCATATCATTCATGGGTCTTTCCAGTTATCACCAAATATTCATAAAAAGATTCTCAAAGATTGAAAGTCCAATCACTTATTTGAAAAAGAAGGGAGTGAAATTTGAATGGACTTACAAGTTTGAAGAAAGATTTCAACAATTGAAAGACATATTGACAAGTGTGCCAATATTGAAGATTGTAGATCCAAATTAATACTTTGCTGTGTGCATTGATGCATGAAAGGAAGGGATCAGTGTATTTCTTGGTCAAAAGGATCATGTGGTATGCTATGAGTCTAGAAAATTAAAAGAGCATGAAAATAACTATGACACCCATGATCTAGAGTTAGCAACAATTGTACATGCATTAAAAATGTGGAGACATTACCTCATGGGGAGGAAATTTGAGTTAAGGATAGAACATTGTGGTCTGAAGAATTTTTTTGGAAAACCAACATTAAATGCTAGACAAACTAGATGGCTAGAATTTTTGAGTGAATATGAATTTGAAATTAAGCATATAAAGGGAAAAGAAAATAAAGTGGTTGATGCACTTAGCAAGAGAACTCATGAAGTGCATGTTGTATCCATTAGCATGTACAAGACTAATCTGAAAGATAAAATTGTTGCAGCATCAAATTCATATCAACAATATCTAAAAATAAAAGAAACATTACATCAAAGAAGTTTATAGCAGAAAGTTAATTATTATGAGATGAAAGAAGATAAAATTCCCATGTATAAAGGAAAAGTGTATGTACCAAATTCCAATGAATTGAAAAATGAAATGCTAAAGGAAATGCACAATGTTCCATATGTTGGACATTCAAGATATTAGAAGACAATTGCATATGTAAGAAGCCAATACGTTTGGCCATGAATGAAGAAAGAAGTGGATAATTACATAGCTAGATGTCTAGAGTGCCACAAAGTGAAGACAAAGCGTAGGAATCTAGTTTGATATTGCAGCCATTACCCATTCCAAAATGGAAATGGGAAGTAGTTACAGTTGATTTTTTTCTAATCTTCCCAGAACAATGAAGAAACATGATTGCATCATGGTAGTGGTGGATAAATTGACTAAGGCGGTGCATTTTATCCTAGTGAAGACAACACACAAGGAAACAACTATTGCATAAATATACATGAAAGAAGTTGCCAAGATACATGGAGTGCCTAAGGCAATAATTTTAGATAGAGATAAAAATTTCACATCCAATTTTTGGAAAGGTTTGTTCAAAGGCTTTGGAACAAATTTAAATAATGGTACAACGTATCATCCAGAGTCAGATGGGAAAATAGAGAGGACTAATAGGATAATTGAGGACATGTTCAAAATGTATGTGATGGATCAACCATCAAATTGGGAATATTGTATCCACTTAGTGGAATTTTATTACAACAATGGGTATTAGGCCTCATTGAAAATGAGTCTATTTGAAGCATTGTATGTCAAGAAGTGTAATACTCCAGTAATTTGGGATAGTCCAGCAAATAGAGCAGATGTTGGTATAGATTTGTAAAAGGAAATAATGGAAGAGTAGATGGAAATACTTAATCATAATTTAAAGGTTTCCTAGGACAGGAAGAAAATTTATTTCTACAATAATAGAGTGTTTAGAGATTTTAAATTGGTAGAACATGTGTTTTTGAAAGTGAAGTCGAAAAGAATTTCGTTGAGATTAGGAAGTTGCCCGAAGTTGGAAGCAAGATATTGTGGACCTTTTGAAATATTAGAAAAGATAAGGCCAGTTTCATACATGTTATAATTTCATGAATCCATGAGAGTGCATAATGTATTTCATGTGTTATTATTGAATAAATATGTGCCCAACCCTAACCACATAATTGATTGGAATGTGATCCAGGTGGAGCATGAAGGGGATTTTTGGGTGGAACCAATATGAATCCTGGACCAAAAATTCAAAGTGATCATGAATAAATACATAGGGTTTGTAAAGGTTCAATGGACCTACTACAGTCCTAAAGATGCTACATGGGAGCATGAAAAAAACATGTGGGAATAATACCCATAATGTTTTTACAATTTTTAAGAAAACATAATGAAAATCTCCATTTTGAGTAGCTAAAATTCCAGAACCATATCTCAAAGTCATAGCCAACTACGCTAAGGGCCCTCATAAAATAATGGCACGTTCCTTGGGTTAGCCCTGATAAATGAATGGTGCATTCCATAGGTCAAGGGGTTGAGAGGAACAAGAGATTATGGTTGGAAATGTTGTTGGAGTTGTGAAATTGCATAATTTTATTTTTCTAAGTATTGTGATGTAAATTTGCATATATGTATATCGACATAGTGTGCACCAAGGATGATGCATAATTGTAGGGGAGGGGGAATGTAACATGCCCACTATAATCCTCAGTTTAATTAATGCTTATGTAGATATAATGTGTGGCTACGACCAAGCTATGTAATATGGGAATTGTATTTATGAATGTTAATAATAAAATGTGATGGCAGTAGCTAAAGGGACATGGATAGAGATGGGGGATGAATTAATACACAAGAGAGAGAAGGATCTAAGAGAATGCCTTAGATGGGGTCTAAGGGGGAATTACCCATGTATATTAATGCAACCCATTTTCCTAAATTTTCTATTGGTATATGAACCTTCTAATTTCTAATTGAGTGTTCCCAAATCCAATCATTGAATACATGTAAGAGTGTGGGTGTGATAAGTCACATCCCATAGTTATT
>ML781685.1:48114-83631 GCA_009831015.1 Picea engelmannii | reverse complement strand
ATTATTTTAATTGATTGTTGAAGAGTGTGCACAAAGGAGAGGGGTTAGTCTAATGCTTTTATTAACCCATTGGAACCCTATCTCATCGGGAGTGTGAGGTAGAATAGAAAGTTGATGTTGTCATCGAAGAATTTATTGAGGCTTACCGCCTCTCTTGCCATGAGATCCTGACGACGACCATGCTTTTAATATTTTGTTTTTGGGTGGGCTATTTCATTAATATTTATGGAGAAATGTGCACCCAATTAATATAATATTATATAATATTCATTTGGGGAGATGAAACCCTCATCACCATGGGAACCCATCTGAACTCACTTTACCAAGATTTACTTTAACCCTTACGACAACTATGCCCTTGATATATTGTCTTTAAAGGAATATTTTAATATATTTCCTTGAATAGTGTGCACCCATTGACCTTTATTATTTTAATATATTTTCTTTGGAGAATTTATTATAATATATTTTTTGGAAAATGTGAAGTGCTAATATTTGAATATTAAATTAAAAAATCTCATGGGAAGCCTAACCCATGTCGTCAGGAATGTGAGCTCGTCATCATCAGGAATATGAGCTCATCATCATTGGGAGTGTGGAATGAAGAGTGAGCTAGAGTGGAGTGTACCGACTCCAACGATGAAACCTTTGGTGGGGAACTAGGGGATATAGTATGGGATTTTATATCCCACAAACTATGTCCATAATGGTGGGGGAGGGGGAAATATTATTTTATTTTATTTTAGTTTTAGTTTTTATTTTATTTTTATTTTTATTTATTAATTTCCATTGATTGTTATATTCTTGTAGGTAGGGGGAGTATAGAAATTGAGTGAGCCTAATGGTTAAAAATATGTGTTTCCTCCTTGGAGGTCATGGGTTCAAATCTAGAGTGGAGTAGGGTAATTATTATTATTTTAATAGTTTTGATTTTAGTAATTTTTATTTTACATCGAGGGGGGTAATTAGATTCATTTCATTTCATTTTTATTTGATTCTCATGTAAATTAAGGGAAATTTTGTTAATATTTGTTAATAATTGCAATTAATGTAGATCAATAATTTTATTATTTTTCTTTTTAATTATTTTCCTAATTTAAAAAAAATAAATAAATAAGGAAAATTAGATAAAATTATACTACAAGTCATGAGTCCCATGATTACCTTAGGTTCTTATTTCAATTTAACCATAGAAGCCAAAACCATTTAAATCACTAAAGCGTTGGATTATTTTATGCATGTTGGATTTATGTTTACAAGTCAAGGATCAATGGCTTAGATTCACTCATAGGCTCAATCGATGGTTGTCGAGTGATGATTTTTAAACAAGCATAACTTGGGCTCTAGGTGTGAGAATTGGGTCAATAATACTTTGTTAGAAAGGTATCGAATAGAGGAATGTAGTGTCTAAGGTATCTAGGATAGAAAGGTGACAGAAGATGTCAAAAAACACAGAAAATAGTAGACCACGGATTTGGGGGTATAAATGGCCATGCAAACTTCAAATAACCATATATGAGGCTACAGGCAACGAAATCATGCCCAGGATGGCTCGATGGAAATATGGAAGAGAGAAGAAGAGGATGGGATATCAAGTGTTGGAAGATACTGAGCGGAAATGTTTCAAAAATATGAAACACAGAAGAAACCTGAATTCGAGAAAAGAACAAGCTATTCACGTTGAAGCAGTCATATCCCAAGCTACAAGTAATGAAATCGGACTAGCAACAGCTTGATGGAAAGTCGAGATAGATGGGAAGAAGATCATATAATATTAATCAGTAGGATAAATCCAAAAACACCTAGAATGACTCAAGGAACTCGAAAGACAACGCCAACAGGAAGAGACATTAATATTTACAAATGAATATAGTTTATGAGCTTCCTAAAGGAGAAAATAACCTCCCAGGAGACTCTCCAACTTCTCTTTGTAACCCCCCGCACATTCATTTTTTAAAAGGTGAAATGAATTAGAAATGTAAAAATAAATTGGGGGAAGACAAAACGAACAGCCATGAGAGATGAAGGGTCACTCTTGTTTTATAAAAGAGAGTTGGTTGAATGTAAGGAAGAATCTTTCCCTTTGTAATGAAAGACAGTACTATTACTTCCAATTTAATAAAGAAAAAGAGGCATTTCAAAACTTTGTGGCTTTGATTAATGTATATGAGACTATTCTTTGTGCATTTGTCTTCTACTTGAGTAACCTATAATTCTATTGTATGAACTATTTCTTCACTTCATTATATCTGCTCATGTTGTCATATGTTTTCTTATGAGTATAAAAATAATTTTATGAATGCATTGTACAACTAATTGTCTATGTATTTTTAGCATTGTTTTTATCACTTATTATTATCATACATTAATCATTTTTTGTTCGGATGATATTATCTCTCACTATACTCATTCTTTTAGCTTTGCTCCTGGGATATATTAGATGTAGTTAAGAGTATATTAGTTCATTTTCAGTTATATTAGTATTGATAATAATTAGAACTCTTTGGGGGGTAGTCTGTTGTCTTTCCTATTTTCTTCTCTTAATTATGAGCGGAAACAAGGCCCACATGCTCATCGGAAACTCTACACCAAACAAGAGTAGGTCTAATTGGGACATGTCATCGAGTGTTCTCCCTTACCTGATTGATAGGTCATTTGGACCCATCAACAATCTGTATGTAAATCGTAGCTGGAAGATATAGGAAATTAATTTAGTTAGCTGTAAATTTTCATTTTTATGAGCATTCCACACCATAATGTTCCTCATTTGGGTTGGGGGATGTTACACATTTCAAATGTATCCTTCAATTTAGACTTTAGACAAAAAATAAAATCACCGTTATTTCCAATCATAATCAAGTCACCCACATAGATAACAATTAAGAGAAATAAATCATTCACATGTAGCACATATATACTCTAATATGATTCTTGATTCTTGAAACCGAGTCTAAGAAAGAATCTATGTAGTTTCTAATACCATGTCGTACGCCTTTGTTTCAAGACACACAAAGATTTATCCAATTTACATAGAATATTATTGTATTATATAATACGAGGCAACTACTCCATATAAATATCATTGGTAAGATACCTATATAATAAGGCTCTCTTCACATCCATCTAATGTACCTCCCAACTAAAATTCATAGAAAGGGAAAAAATTGTTTCCAAAATTCATTTTAGCTACAAGAGAAAATGTATTTTTTTACTTGATACTTTAATGCTAAGTAAAACCCTTTGGTACGAGTTGATACTTATGTACCTAAACAACCCCATCCAATGAAAACTTGGTACTATACACGCACTTGAAATTTACTACATGTTTTCCTTGAGGATTAATTCCCATGTCTTATTTTTTAGCAAGGAGTTATATTTTGTTGTCATAGGAGTCTCCCATTCAAGTTTATCATGTGCATATTCATATGTTTCAATATCACATCTCTAACAATATTGACATATTATTTATATCCCCTATTCCTCCTTGAATGAAATGCATTACCTACATCACTACCATCGTCCTTAATGGTCTTTGTTACCCACTTGGGATAATGAATTTCCCTAACAAGCAATGCCCTTGCAAAAAATATGTCATGAAAAATAATCTTTATGATGTTAGTCATTTCATAATCAACAATTCAACCAATAGTTGATACAACTATGCAAATTTGACTAGAAGGCAATTCAGATACCTCATTGATATAGCATTGGGCTAGTAGATTCATATTTTGGACTTGCAATTGGTTTTGTTAGGAATGAATCACCAAAGGAATGAACGAGTTAACAAAGTAGTGCTCAAAGTGTGCTCATAAAATATTGCATCCTATAAATTGACCGCTTATTTCTTAACTGAACCATATATTTTATAGGCTATAGACTCTTCAAAATAGATGACCATAATGAAATAATTACTCTTAGGAAGTAACTTATTTCACTTCTAATCCAAAATATGATCCCAAGATATGTATCTAAAGGTTCTAATATGTCCAACCAATTTTTTCCTTCCATTTCATTTCTTAAGAGGAGTGACACCCCATAATTCTCTGGTTAGAACCATATTCAGAAGAAAGTTTCAACAAGCAACAACTTCTTCCCAAAAACTAGTCATTATTCCCTTTGCTTGAAGCATACATCTACCAATATTATTCAAAGCTTTGTTCTTCATCTCAACAAAACCATTCTATTAATATGTGTAAGGTATTTTTCTCTGACATGAGATACCATTCTAAGAAAAATATACTTGAAAGTCATTACCTACATACACTCCATTATCAAACATCAAATATTTCACAAATTAATCACATTTCTTTTTATCCAATTCCCTAAAATCCTTGAATTTATCAAAATTCATAATTATTGTCTTCAATAAATACACCCAAGTAAACTTGAAAAAATCATCAATGAAAGTTAGAACAAACAGATCATCATCTAGAAAATGATGGCTCATTGTACAAAGATCATTTTGCACAAGTTCCAACTTTGACCTTTCCCTCCAAGACTTCCCTCTATCAATATTTTCTCAATGATGCTTACTGAAAATACATCCCTTATATACACCACCTAGAGGAAGCATTAGAGGGATTCCATGAACCATATTCAACCTAACCATCAACTTCATACTCTTGAAGTTAAATATAAGTCATATTATTTCATGCTAAATTATACTTATATCAATAGTTCTATCTATAAGTACATACCTATTAGGTCATAATTGTAACATACCCCTTTCTTGGATACCTAAGAAATTCATGTTCTTGAAACAAATTACACATTATTGGATGGAATTAGATCTTATTATACCAATTTAATTAAAACATGAAACATGCATATCTATAGACCATGCATGCAAGCAAGAAAATATGTATATATGCAAAAGAAAAATACTCATTAACATACACAACATTAAAATATTCATCTCGGGAATAAATAGTGAATAAGTACAACTTAACATAGTGGAAATATGTGAAACACATAAATAGATAACTTATATTCATAAAAGATTCACAACGATTGGCTACAAACGTTGAATGTTGCACCCATCCTTAGGCTCTATTGCACATTAACTCTCTACAATAGTCCACCCCCAAGATGAGCCTATGAATCCACAAGGATGGGTTCCTAAGCTAACTCTAATTCACATACACTAATCATCTATCAATCTCTCACAGTCTATTAAATCACATAGCAAATCCCAACAACTTACCAAGTTTATTTCCTTATGTAACACACCTGACCTATTGAAGCATCATTAGGCTTGTGGGGTGTTCAAAATTCCTCTTCCTTTATTACTTTAACTCTAATCCTAAGCTCATAAGCCAATTTTTCTCCTCAATGTATTTCCAAAACAACCGTCTTTATGCTCAAATATGATCTTTGGATAGAAATATATGCTCTTTACAAGTTTTTTTCCATTTCCAAATGATGAAATCATCATGTCCATGTGGCATCCGTGTGGACCTAACCCATACTTTTTAGCTGACATGTCCTAATTTTATACCATTGGACATAGGTCTTCGAGCTCTCAAAGCCTGTGAATCCATCAAGATCTCTTTATCGGGAAATTTCCATCAAAATGTCCATTTGGTAAGCTTCTTGAATCCTTCCAAAGTCCATAGCCCACAAGGTTATCAGACTCGCTCTATCGGTATTTCTCTTTGGGAAATCATCCTAAGAAAATTCCTCCTACAAACCTATCAAGAACTTCTCCATCAGGTGGAAACACTAACACATTCACAAATTATTTCGCGACCCAAAGCTCACAACCTTATAGGAATCTCACTATTGGAAAATATCTATCAGATAGGACAAATTATCAAGTCATGTTTTCCTCCTGAAATCCATATTCTGCAACAATATCGGACATTCAAGTTCATCTTTTATGTTCGGAATAAAATTTAATGTATTCATAAATCCTACCAAAACCCAAAGTTTGCAACACCATTGTACTTTCTCCTTCGGATTCATACCTCAGAAAATCATCCCACTCAATATTTCCAACAGCACTCATTGCATTTATGGTTATGTACCTCCACTCCTAGAAATATAGCCAATCTTTTGTCAAAAAATAAATTTGATGGTGAGGGAGAGACATCTGCATCTGAACATATCATTTAGTTATATTTAAATTGTATTTCTCATAATATTACTCATGAAGGTGGCATATGCAGGTTTTTCACTCTTAATTTTAAAGGTCGAGTTAAAAGTTGGTGTGAAACTTTTCCGCCCACCTCTATTCACATATGATAACAAAATAAATTATGATTATGAAATATTATGATAAATTGTGTGAGGAAATGCTTAAGCTTAGGAAAGAAAAAATGAATCTCTAAAATAATTTTCTATAAGGTTTATACATCTTTTATATAGATTTCATTTGGATGATATGCCCTTTGTCATTGATTCACTTATAATTTTGATTTCTCTTTCTAATGAGCAATATCGAGTAGTGGATGATGAATCCAAATTGTGTCTCAATGTTACTTTACATGCTGATTTGGATTCACATGAAAATTTTGAAGATATTAGTGATTTGGTTGAACAACATATGTTTGGATACTTCTTCACTCTAGAGGATATAGATCAGAGAGAACAGGATTTTTTTAGAAGAATCGTATGTATCTTCCCACCATTCCATTCATCCCTTATTTTATAGTGATGATAAATAAACCTCTTGTATAGTAAAATCAAGTTCAAATGCTTCTATAGCTTACCAATATGAGGTTTTTAATGCCGATAATAACACACTTTGGATCACACTAATGGTTATTTCATGTTCTCATTCTCCTATTTTTTCTTTTCCATCATAGGAATTGGAGGAGGAAACTATGGATAAATATAAAGAAAGTTTTCATGTGCCTAAAAATATGACAACTACCTCAGGAATGGATCATATTGATTATAACTCATGTGTTCATGATTGTGGTGTGGAACACTCTTCTCTTAGTTTGATTGAATAAATTCAAGAAGAACTTTGTGGGGCCACCACCTTAGACCATATTGTTGATTGTCTCCCAAAGACGATTCATGAACCATGTTGTTCTCAAAATTCTTGTGATTTTCTCTTATTTTTACTTTATAAAAATGAACATAAATGTGTCTTAGATAATGTTTTCTGTTTAGATTTTTTAGTGGAGAAAGACATGAATGCTTATCATTTAATTAAGGAAGAAAATGTAGACACACAAAACATGACACTTCCTTCAAAAATAAGGAAATTGGAATTAAATTATGTTGATCTTAGTTGTTGTACTGTTATAACATCTCCTTGTTTAACTGATAAAGTTAAAGAAGGTTTTCATGTTATTACCAAATTATTTATTGAACCTTCTTGTTTTGAATTGTCTTCTTATTTTCTCCTATCTCTTAACCATGAGTATGTTTTGGAATATTTTTCATGTTTACATATTTTAAAAGAGAAAAATAACAATGTTGATTAGTTAACTCAAGGAAAATATAAACACACAATGCATAACATTTTCATAATAATAATTGTTACCTTAATCAGAATAGGGAGAAGGTTTTGAATGTGAAACATTTCCCAATGTGGAGCCTACCAATTCACAACAAAAACCAATAAACAATGTTCTTAATAAAGAAGTGATACCATTCAAAGAGACTTCCTTTGAAAATATTTGTATCTTTAGAGAGGCATTTCATTTCTTAATTCTTCTACTTATTATTATTTGTATCCTAATTATTTTGATGGTTGTATTGTGTAGGAAACTATTCATGATACTTTTTGAACTCATGATACATGGTCAAACCTCATAAAAGTACAATATGTTCATAATGTACACATAGAAGAAGGAGAGGATGCAACCCCTTCCCATGAATTTATTAATTTTTTGCCTTATCAACCTTTCACATTGAATGAAAAAAATGTTGTAACTAACATGTTTCTAATTGAGTCTTTTGTTAATTTATTTATATACATGAATAAAAAATATTCTTGTTGTTGTAGTATCCAATTAGTTGAGATTGATGATATTAGTGGTTTCCACCATAGTCTTAATGATATGCCTTATACCCTGGTGGAGGTTAGCTCATGCATATTATTACATCCCACTAATTCATCTCAATTTTTTGGTTATTTAAAGTATGAGCCTAGGGAGGCTTGCCAAGACATTTCCAAGACAATGAGGTACTTCATTATAGACCAATGGTTATGTCATGCCCTCATTATATCATCACTAAGACTCTTCCTTGAGCTACATTCTATGCAGATTTCACACATGATTATCAAAAGGTATGTTACTCTCTCATGAACTTCATACATCAATTCTATGGTAGTTATTGCAGATTTTATTATGTAATTGAATTATGGTTGGAGGGATATTACTCTTATATTTTTCCCATGAATAATGACCATGACATATTTAGTATGATGTATAGAGTTTGTAATTATTTGTTTTTTCCTATTTCTAGTTTATTTCTACTCCAATTTTTGTGACTAATTCTTAATGAACATGTGTTTGTAGGATTGGAGTCACATGGATGGCTACATTGGCATTATGACTTCACATAGTTCATTTTCAGCCAGTGTAGTGTAGGATAGGAGTAGGATAGATTGGGCTAGTTTCTTTTCTTTGCATACCCATTTACTGTAGTTTTGATTTCTAATTTTCAATAAACTCGGTTGTAAGGAATTATCTATACCTATGGGTAAGGCTATATATTTCTCTTTTCGAGATGAAACCAATGGATAAATCTTTCATGATTGATTTTTTATTTTAATCTATTAAAATTGTATATTATTTTTATTTTAGTTGGTTAGAGTAATCTTATTTTTGTTTCTAGTCTCTAGCTAGTTTTCTTTTTTTTGCATTTTATTTTTTTAACAATAGACTTGTTGGTTGAACACAAAAGGAATCTCATGAAGAAATCAGGTAGTTGGCCTATTAAAATTTCCTTGGAAGTCTTATGTGAAAAATCATTTTTGACATAAGAGAAACATTTAGTTTTTTCCACCCTCAAAACTTTTTTAGTTGTATATTTGGGTTAATTTTCCAGTCACTATCCATACCATTTCATTCTTTGTTTGATTGTAGTAACTATTTTATGGACAGATTATCATCTTATTGTTGGCCCTTGGTTATGGAAGAAAGTGAATATTATAGAAGAAAAGGTGAAACGCGAACTGCACGAAAAGAAGGTTGAATGAGATCAAGTCGAAGTGGTTAAAGAAGCATAAAAGATGGAGTGAAGTTCGAGAAAGAAAGTCGTTGGACGAGGAGATCGAGGAAAATAGATCAGCAAGGAAGATGGATCATGGACAACTCAGCGAGCGGAACAAGCCACCAGTATATGCTTTGGAGAACCTCATGGAAAGAAAGGAAAGACAGACTGGCGAAGCCCAGAAAACGTGGGTCAAGTTGACCTAGGGTTTTAGACACTTAGGGTTTTGGTATCTAGGGTTTTAGACAACTAGGCTTCGTCCTAACACTGTCATTAAGCTATTGTAATGTATAAATAAAGGTCAAGAGGACCTGATATGGGTTCGATTGTGTGATGATGAGTGATTGTTGTTATTGTTGAGAGAGAAGTATCATGTGGTGAGAGAAGTTTGTATTGTAAGAGCGCAGATAAAACTGTAAGCTTTCACCTAATATATTATAAATCATAGTTATGTGGGCGTAGCCCTAGGGAGAGGGTGAACCACGTATATCATGTTGTTGTGTGTGATTGGTGTTGTGTTCTTTGCTATGTTACTTTGATGATGCATTAGTATGTTAGATATGATATATAAATGTGCGAAGTAGGTGTATGCTTGGAAAGAATAATCTGATCTTCGTGTGTGGTTGCCTTGATTCCACTTGCATTTCCTCTAGTTGTAGACACCTGTGTCCTACAACCCCCTATTGCTACTTTGAGTGAGACTGCATCTGCTTCGCAAATGTTGTTGAAAGGGCCAGTAGTTAGGGCTTGTTGGTACGCTATTAGAGCTAAACCTTGGGTCTACCCCTGTGCCAACAAATGGTTCTGTTGTCGAGACACATTTTATTAATAAGACTATTGAAACCTTGACTTAGGAATTTGAAATTCACCATCAAAAGAGAACTCCTTACCACCCACAAGAGAACAGGGCAGTTGAAGCCTTCAACAAGATATTGGAGACAACGCTAACGAAGATTTGCAGTGTAAACAGATATGACTGGGATTTGAGAGTACCAACAGTGTTATGGGCCTATAGAACTACTTGTAAGAAGCTGACAATGCAGACTACCTTTAAGTTGTTTTATGGCCTAGAAGCAGTTGTACCCATGGAATATTTAGTTCCTAGCTTAAGAATTGCAGCCTTCATAGATATGGATGACATTGGTGTTGTTCAAGAGAGGTTGGCACAGTTGGTCGAACTAGAAGAAGATAGATTTATTGCAGGATTTCATCAGCAAGTTCAGAAGGAACGAGAAAAAGCCTACCATGACAGGCATATCAAGAAGAAAGCATTTAAGCAAGGAGATCTGGTATTGGTATATGATAGCAAGTTCATGAAGCATCCAAGGAAGTTCAGAACACATTGGCTGGGCCATATGAGGTTTCCTATGTTACAGAAGGAGGAGTTGCGCAATTGAAGACTTTGAATGGGGAGTGGAAGGAAGGATTGGTGAATGGGAGCCAGTTGAAATTATACTATGACAACTATCTACCTCGCAACTCTCAGTAAAAACAGAAGGAGAAGGGTCTAGGTACCAGGTGCAGTTGAGACTCGGTACCAGAGACAAGAAAGATAGTCTACACACAGGGTGGAGGAACAGAGCAGGAAGCACAAGCTGTGCTACATAGTCTGAAGTAGAGATACAGCAGAAGATTCAGATCATAGTGCCTCGGGACGAGTCACAGGTGAGTGTTGGGGGCCTATTGGCCCTTGGTTATGGAACAAAGAGAATATTACAGAAGAAAAGGTGAAACGTGAACTGCGCAAAAGGAAGGTTGACTGATATCAAGTCGAAGTGGTTAAAGAAGCAGAAAAGATGGGGGGAATTCCGAGAAAGCAAGTCATTGGATGAGGAGATCGAGGAAAATAGATCAGCAAGGAAGATGGATAGTGGACAACTCAGCAAGCGAAACAAGCCACCGGTAGATGCTCTGTAGAACCTCGTAGAAAGGAAGGAAAGACAGGCTGATGAAGCCCAGAAAACGTGGGTCAAGTTGACCTAGGGTTTTAGACACCTAGGGTTTTGGTATCTAGGATTTTAGACACCTAGGCTTTAGCCTAAGGCTGTCGGTGAGCTATTGTAATGTATAAATAAAGGTCAAGAGGACCTAATATGGGTTCAATTATGTGATGATGAGTGATTGTTGTTATTGTTGAGAGAGAAGTATCGTGTGGTGAGAGAAGTTTGTATTGTAAGATCTTCAGCTGGGTGCTAAGATCAACCCTACAGCTGGGTGTGCAAGGAAGGGAGATAGAGAGAAGAGACAAAGAGAGAGATATGTAAGCTAAGAGCACAGATAGAACTGTAATATTTCACCTAATATATTATAAAGCACAGTTATGTAGACGTAGTCCTAGGGAGAGGGTGAACCACGTATATCCTATTGGTGTGTGTGATTGGTGTTGTGTTATTTTCTTTGTTCTTTTCTGGTTGTAGACACCTATGTGTTGCAACCCCCTATTGCTACTTCGGGTGAGACTGCATCTTCTTCGCAGGTGTTGCCGAAAGGGCCAGTAGTTAGGGCTTGTAGGTACATTATTAGAGTTGAACCCTGGGTCTACCCCTGTACCAACACTTACAAAGAAATGAAAAATATATTTAAAAAAATGTTACACACAACTGTTCCTTTTGTTATAAAATCAACACTTAAAGATTTCCCATTTGATGTAATTATGATTAATTGAATTCCGGTTGGGAAAAATATGTTATGATTGGATTGATTTTGAGCTTTAATTCTTTTTTTCTATACATTGTTAATGTATAAATTATAATACAAATTATGTATTGTCTGGATTCTCCTGATATAAAAATTATATTCCACTGTTAAATACAGAATCCCTTCTACAAATATTCTTGCGGAATTTAAAACACAATCGCCAATTGCAATATCAAGAAGAAAGATCAATCACACATAGCACAGATGTTTTACCGAGAAATCATAAAGCTAAAAACCCCACTATCATATATTATGTATATATCATGGATCATGAAACAATCTCATACAAAACTTTAATCCAATAGCTCTCAGTAGAATATATAATCGTCTCACACTGTCATACAAAAATTGGCAAATGCATGTGCCAATTTACTGCCTCCAGATAGCCTGCCTCCTCTGCGCAATCCCTGCTGAGGGAAAAATCCCTGCAATGAATGAATTCCTCTTTCCTAGGTTGCGCATTCCTCATGGGCACATCCAATGTGTGTGTGGTTGCATGAGTGCACTCATTAATTTCACAATTGATAGTCAAACTGTCCCTTTCACCTGTTATCTCAACTGGGTCTCCACTATATCTGACATGCATGTAGTTAACAGTGGTAAATCTTCATATGCATGTGACATCATTGATTGTGAATTAATTCACTGATCTCTCACTAGTGTAAGTTCAGTTATAACTAGTACAACTGAGCTTAACTCACTTAACTGAGTTAAACTACTTCACAAATCACATAACTACACATCCAACTCTGTTACAACTTTGAATCACTCAGTTACAACTAATTCAACTTGCATGTCCCACTAGTCAACCTTTGAACTCGAATTTCCTATAGCTGACTGATTTTCCACTTCAGATAACTATTTCCAAGTGCTCATTGAGAATAGATTAGTATTTATTGTCCAACTATTATTAAGGGATAATAATAGTCGACATACATCTATAAATAGAATTTGCTCACCATCTATAAATAGAATTTTCTCCTCATCTAAAAATAGCATTCCACCCAAAAATAGCATGAGGCTCCATCCTAGTGTAGGTGCATAATTTTCACTATGATATTCTTGTTGAATCTCAACACTCCCTCTCAACAAGAAAGGGATTATCCTTCACCCCGATCATGTCTCTATGGTATTCGAATTTTCTCCTGGTGGGGGCCTTCGTAAGAATGTCTGCATCCTGATCTTTTGTAAGAATGTACTGAAGCAACATGATCTTATGTTGCACACAATCTCTGATATGATGATACCGGATATCTATATGCTTAGATCTATCATGAAACATGGGATTAATCGAGATTTTAATGCAACTCTAATTATCACAATGAATCATTGTTGGATCTAAATGAGAACCAAACAAACCAACCAAGATCTTTCTCATCTAGATAGCCTCACATGCAGCTTGACTCGCTGCCATGTATTCCACTTCTGCTAAACTGAGTGCCACGGATCTCTGCTTCCTATTGTACCAATAAACAATTGTAGATCTAATACTAAAGATCCCCCTTGATGTGATCTTTATGTTCGTTGGGTTGCCTGCCCAATCTGCATCTGTGAAGCCATGCAACTTCACCTCATCCGTCTGTCTGTACCATAAGCCATACTCAGATGTGCCCCTCAAGTATCTTAGGACATGCTTACCCGCCTTCCAAAAGGGCTTGGTAGGATTAACCATCGCTTGACTCGGCTGGTTAACTGCATAGCAAATGTCTAGTCTCGTGTTCACTAGATACATTAGCGAACCCACTAACTGTCGATAGACAGTAGAATCCACTACCTCTCCAGAACTAGCATCATCTTTCTTCCAATTTCCTAGAAGAGGCATATCCATGGTTTTTCATCCCTCCATGTGAAACTTACCCAGTATCTCCCTTGCATACTTGCCTTGAGACACAAAAAGTTCACCATCTCGCTACCATATTTCCAATCCAAGGAAATAATGAAGAAGACCCATATCCTTCATCTCAAACTCCTTTGCAAGGTCCTCCTTGCATGAGTGTATCAATTGTTCATCACCATTTAGTATTAAATCATCAACATAAAGAACAATGATTAAAATCTTACCCTTGTAGATCCATATCGAACCTACCACTGATTTGTCAACCGGTCTTGGGACAATTTCCCATGCACTATTTTTGAAAATGGAGTCATACTCCTCCACCATTGCATCAACCCGAGTGGGATCCTGCACTGCTTACTAAAAGGAATATGGTTTAGTCACAACACATTTTCTCATGAGATCCATGTATCCATTAAATCGATCAGGAGACTGTCTCTATCTGCGTTGTGAAGTAGGGGCTCCTACATTCTGTGCAGCATCTAGTCTCAATCTATCAGCTTATGTGGTGCACTTTCTACCATTTCTGATGGATGGATTTGCATGAGTGGCTTCCTCCACTCCATGAAACTCATCATGTGGTTGATACACATCTTGAGACTCATCTTTGGGAACCATCAATTCCTCCTCTGCATGCAAGTCTAGCTCCCTCTCAAGCGACAACCGCATGGCTTTCCCCTCATCGAATTTTATATCCTGTCGCATAACAGACATCTTATTGTTAGGAAAATACACATAATAATTATGGGGTGTTTCTGTGTACCCCACAAATATCCCAACTTCAATAGTCGACTCCAGCTTCTTCCTAGCATTCTTGGTCACATGCACATAAACACATGAGCCAAAAATCCTAAAATGAGAAACATCAGGTTTCTTACCAGTGAAAGCTTCTTCAGGTGTACTCATGTCAAGTACTCTATGAGGACAACGGTTTTTCACATAAACTGCAGTGTTGCATGCTTTCACCCACAAATGCATTAGTAGGCCCTGATCATGCAACATCGCTCGTGTTTCACCCATGATTGTTCTGTTCTTCCTCTCTGCGACCCCATTTTGTTGTGGGTTATGAGGTGCTATGATTTCTCTTTGAATTCCTTCTTTGTTGAAGAAGTATTTGAATTTGTTAGAGATTTATTCTCCACCATTATCGCTCCTTAGAGCCTTCACTTGCTTCCCCGACTCTTTCTCCACTAATGATTTAAAATCACAGAACTTTGAGAATGTTTGATCCTTCTTCTGCATAAATAAGATCCATCATTGATGAGAAAATTCATCAATAAAAATAACATAATACTTATGTTTTTGTTGTTGAAGCAACCGAGAATGGTCCACACACGTCTGTGTGAATTCTCTCCAGGATCACCAAAGCACGGTTCTCCTTTTCATGAAAGGTGGAATTTAAATACTTCCCCATGGTGCAACCCTTGCACTGATCTAACTAAGCAAGTGTTCACATTGGAATTCCAGTAGATATTTGTTGCATGATTTTCAAGGCTCCATGATGAATATGGCCCAATCGCCTGTGCCATAATTCTCCCTCATCCCAGTTCACAACTTTTTCTGCCATGCCCATCATGGCAGCGCAACCATCTACCTCCATCTTGTAGAGATTCTTAACTCAAATCCCTATATTCTTGACTTGACCCATTTTTTTTTGTCGCTGGAAATATTTTCCATCGTTGAAAACAACATCATAGCCTTTGTCCTCCAACATTGCGACTGAGACTAAGTTTTTCTTCAAACCTGGAACATGCATAACATATTTCAATTGAAATGGTTTACCTGACTCCATCTGAAAGGTAATGGTACCAATTCCAGTTGCATTGTATCATCCATCATTGCCCATCTCTATATGCATTTTGAGATCTCTCTCCTCCAAGTCACCGAAAAGATCTTTATCTCCCGTCATGTGAAAGGAAGCACCACTATCCAAATACCACACCGATCCCAATGCACTTAATGTCATGCATGCAATCAAGGAGAAGTCAAGTTCAAATTGCGAGGCAAGGGCCTCACCAGCTGTAGCTCCAGTAGCCTTCTTGTTCTTCTTCTTCTGCAGACAGTTAGTAGTGAGATGCCCATGTTCATGACAGTGAAAACACTTCACTTTGGACAAATCCAGCTTCTTGCCTTTAGACTCGGATTTTGAATGGAATTTCTTCCCCTTCCCTTTCCTTGCCTTGGCAGCCAAATCACAATCCTCTTCATCATCATTCTTTGATGAAGATCTATCTCTGGTGTTCTGCCTGAACTCCCCCTGCACCAAATCCGACCATAGTCGTTCCCAATCTGGAATTTTTCCCTTCCATTGACAGAGTCTTGATAACTATGCCAATTCTTGAGAAGTCCTAGGAGAGCCAAGCTCACCAAATCATCATCAGCGACTGTTATTCCCACACTCCCCAGCTCATCTCGACCTTGGACAAACTTCGTGAGATATTTTGGAATGGAGTCGCCCTTCTCCATCTTGATCTTCTTGAGTTTATCTTTGAGTGCCAATTTCCTATGGTCGCTATTGTTTTGGAATAGATCCGTCAAAGTCTTCCACATTACATATGGTGTGGATTTCCCATGGAGGTTTGATACAATGTGGTCTCATACTCCCTCCAATAGGATCCTCCTCGCCTTTGCCACTTTCTTTTTCCATGCATCAAGATTTGCAACATCTACATCATTTGGCTTAGGAACATCCTTGTCAATGAATTCCTTCAAGCCATTGTCTTCGAGTACTGCCTCCATCCTTTCCTTCCAAGCAATGTAGTTCAACCTGCCCTCAAGTGCATACTCTAACCTCAAGCCATTGAAATCCATTTCGATCTTGAATCAGCTGTAGAACCAAGAAATTATTTCTGCAAATTTGAATTCTATCCAATCACAAACTCAGCTTCTGCAATCTTCTGTGCTCTAATAACATGTAGAAATTTTAATACAAATTATGTATTTCCTGGATTCTCTTGATCTAACAATTATATGCCACTGTTAAATACAGAATTGATTCTACAAATATTCTTGCGGAATTTAAAACATGATCGCCAATTGCAATATCAAGAAGAAAGATCAATCACACATAACACAGATGTTTTACTAGGAAAGCATAAAGCTAAAAAGCTCACTATCATATATTATGTATATACCATGGATCATGAAACAATCTCATACAAAACTCTAATCCAAGAGCTCACAGTACAATATACAATCGTCTCACATTGTCATACAAAAATTGGCAAATGCATGTGCCAATTTACTGCCTCCAGACAGCCTGCCTCCTCTGCGCAATCCACGTTGATGGAAAAATCCATGCAATGAATGAATTCCTCTTTCCTAGGTTGTGCATTCCTCATTGGAACATACAATGTGTGTGTGGTTGCATGAGTGCACTCACTAATGTCACAACTGATAGTCAAACTGCCCCTTTCACCTGTTATCTCAACTGGGTCTCCACTGAATCTGACATGCATGTAGTTAACAGTGGTAAATCTTCAGTTGCATGTGAGATCACTGATTGTGAATTAATTAATAATTAATTCATTGATCTCTCACTAGTGTAAGTTCAGTTACAACTAGTACAACTGAGCTTAACTCACTTAANATCATGAAACAATCTCATACAAAACTCTAATCCAAGAGCTCACAGTACAATATACAATCGTCTCACATTGTCATACAAAAATTGGCAAATGCATGTGCCAATTTACTGCCTCCAGACAGCCTGCCTCCTCTGCGCAATCCACGCTAATGGAAAAATCCATGCAATGAATGAATTCCCCTTTCCTAGGTTTTTCATTCCTCATTGGAACATACAATGTGTATGTGGTTGCATGAGTGCACTCACTAATGTCACAACTGATAGTCAAACTGCTCCTTTCACCTGTTGTCTCAACTGGGTCTCCACTGGATCTGACATGCATGTAGTTAACAGTGGTAAATCTTCAGTTGCATGTGAGATCACTGATTGTGAATTAATTAATAATTAATTCATTGATTTCTCACTAGTGTAAGTTCAGTTACAACTAGTACAACTGAGCTTAACTCACTTAACTGAGTTAAACTACTTCACAACTCACATAACTACACATCCAACTCTGTTACAACTTCGAATCACTCAGTTACAACTAATTCAACTTGCATGTCCCACCAGTGAACCTTTGAACTCGATTTTCCTATAGCTAACTGATTTTCCACTTTAGTTAACTATTTCCAAGTGCTCATTGAGAACAGATTAATATTTATTGTCCAACTATTATTAAGGGAAAATAATAGTTGACATACATCTATAAATAGAATTTGCTCACCATCTATAAATAGACATCATCTATAAATAGAATTTGATCATCATCTAAAAATAGACTTCCACCTAAAAAGAGTTTGAGGCTCCATCCTAGTGTAGGTGCATAATTTTCACTAGGATCTTCTTGTTGATTCTCAACAGTTAATGAAGGTTGAGAATTAAAATTCTTTTCATCTCGGAGTAATATCAATCCAATTCATTTTAATTCCTTTTGATGTTTATTTCATCATAAGTTTGGAGGTATGTGGATGGTTTCTTTCCCATTAAGTGTTTTCTTAAAATACTTTTAGTCAACATGGTTTTAGTATACACTTAGAATTGGAGAACTTCGTCGAGTTGTCTTTCCAATGTTTGCTTCAATCAATTTTGGTTTTAGTTTCATTATATATTTTTGCTTGTCAAATAATTTTATTTTCACTAAGTTATCCATTTAATGAAGATTTTTCCCATCGAACTGTCAACTTGTTGAACATAGCATTCTCTATCATTCATGCAGATTAAACAAATGGATTGTGTAACCAACAACCAAAGACATTCTTCCCTACAGACTGGGAACATGTGTGGATTACTCAGGGAAGTGTTACTCCTAGACTTCTATGCCTAGATTACCTTGAAAAAATTTATATGCTTTCCAATCTCTAAAACTTACCATTATATGCATCCATTCAACATCTAATTGGAAACCGATCCCTGATTTTCTATAATATATGGTTTCTGATTTTTCCTTTGATATATTTCTCATGAAAATATATTTCGAAGAAATTATTGTTTGGAGTCTCTTTTTTCCATCATGATTATTCTAATCTGCAACCATAACACTAATTTTCTTGGCTTGCCCCATCAGATTAATCTATTGAAATCATTTGAATATTTGGGATTAGTAATCATATTTTATGACAAGGATAATTTGATATTTTGGAGAAATATATCACATGCAATATCTGAGAACGTTTGGTGCTTCCAAATGTCCAAGAGACTTACTCATGTAAGGGAATCCAAAGAGGTTGAGTGTTGGTGGAATTTTTTATGCGAATGATTTAAAATATGTTTGGGTTGTGTGTTTCCATTAACCTGTGTTGTTGGGTTCCCAAAGAAATATATGGTTGTTTCACCAAATGAAAGGGAAAATTAATATATGTCGATCAAATCATAGAATTTGTTGCAAATTATTCACTTGATTATCAATTCTCACAACCTTGCTTATTTTTCCTTTCATATTGTGAACTTCACCTTGGGAATCTTGTTATTGGGACTTATTTCAAGTGATTGACCTATCTTGCCCTTAGTATACTTCCTAAGTTTTCACTGAAAATTTTTTTTTAAGGATGTTCATGAGGGGTCCTACACTAATGGGATTACAAGATTATCTGTTAATCCAATTCTTCATTTAATGGATGACATAGTTTTCTCTTGATTTTTCTTATTTATTTTATTTATTTCATTTATTTTAATTTGTACATAATTTTACTTCATTTTTTGCTTAATTTTTCAATCATTGCAGTGGATCTATTTTATTATCCCACCAGGGGTGAATGATACAATCATTGGAATGATCTAGATCAATCATCAAAGAAGCAGTGAATTTCTTGGTGAAAAATATCAATGCAATTTTTAATTTTGGAAACCGAATGTTTTCAAAATCTTATTTCACCAAAACTATATCCATGTCAATAACCTCAAAGGGTGTGAATTCTTGAATTTATTCAATTTTTGTATCTTTGAGCATTTCAAGAATTTGGATTGATTGTCAGTGTGAAATGTTTAAATTTGTTGGAACAAGAAGCTTGATTGGATATCGATTTTATTAATCACCGCTCATTGTAGTCTTGTTGGTTTTATTTTTAATATTATGTCTTAGTCCTTAAAATCATTCTCAGTGGGTTTTAGTTTGTCTAAAAAATTTATTTGATTAATATTTTACCCTTATTTCATTTATGGAGTTGAAATGTAAATTTCTGTGTAAATATTATTCATTTTGTGTTGTTGTCTCAGATTTATCCCATGTTGTTGTGTCTTCTGCTTATTTTGCGATTTGGCTAGGATGAATAACCTTTTTTTTTAGTTTTGATTGTTTTTGTTAGTTTTATTTTATTTTATTTTTCATGATTTGGTTTTAATTTTAGTTATTTCCTTCTTGTACAAATTTTTTTCATCTTTTAACTTGAATGATGATATTTCCTAAGTTGATTCGACTCTGTTGTCTAACCTTGTGATTAATCCATAAATTTGAATGTGGGGTGGGTACAACTTTGGTTATACATTGAAGAAATTCTTACAAGCTTGCAATTCTTGGGATACTCTATCTGAAAAACCTTCATGAAGTTTAGTTGTGGAAAATGATTGATAGTTGTGGTGGAACACATGTGCTTACTGAGCATACCACGATAATCCATAATTATAGGAAAGTGTCTATCTACTTTTTTCTTAGAGCGCCATCCACCTCATATTAATTAGTGGGCTACTACTATGATGGTTTTTGGGGAGACTTGTGGGTTAAATAAAATGCATAATATCTACTCAGGAAATCAAATAAAATTGTGTATCACCATGCTTCCTTCACACCCTATTTGCATATGCAATATCAATATACAAAATTTAAAAGGGTGAGAATAATTTGAAATAAAAGGGAATTTGAAAGAACTATTAATAGAGTGGAAAGTAAAAGTAAACCCATCGAGTCTATGTATGCTTGTTCACAGTGGGGATATGCTTGTATGGTACTGAGACAACTTCATTGGGGCTATGGACACTCGATAGCAGCGAAGAAATGCTAGGAAAAGACAGATTAGGAACACACTTATGTAAATGTCTCCTAGTTATAAAAAGTGAAAACCCATGGTTAAACCAAATACAATCAGGAGTTTGTAGCTAGCTAAAGAAATTACCTTCCTAAGTGGCTCTTTGAAAAGGGTATGTTAGATGACAAGTACCTGAAATACTGGGTTTTATCTTTTACAAATTTGGCATCGTTGTGGTACCCATGACTATTGGAAAATTATCCGCGGTTTGTTGAGCTTATGATTAATATTCGCATTTGAAGTAAAGGCCCTATATTTCCATGATAGAAATAACTTGTTATTCTAGTGCATCGCCATTTTTTGTGGCCACAACCACCCCCTTTTCATTTTTTTCTTTTTATAAGTGAAAGTAAAGGGGGGCCCTACTAAATTTGAACTCTAATTCCTAATACACTACTTCTATAAGCCTACTAAATACTATTTATCCACCTTAAGTGGATTAAGGGTTTTATATATGTATTGATTGTTTACCTTTAAAGAGGTGTTTCATAACCCATATTCTCTTTGATCTTGTACTTTCAGATGTTACTCGTTACACCTTTGATTGAAGATGCATATTTGATCCTTGTGTGATGAGATTGATGGGTTTCCTTTTGAACCTTTTTCATTAATTGATTTTGATGGATTTAAAGGTGTTTGGTGATCTTATCTGATTGCAGGGTTTTGATGTTGTATTTTATGACTTGGAGAGAATTTTGTTTTAAGGATATGTTGTTTCCTTGTGCATCAGATTGTAATATCATCTCACTACATCATGTAGAAGTGAATGGTTGACTTTAATAAAGAGCATATTGTTAATTTATATATGTATATGTTATCCTCTTATTCATGCTCAATCTCTCACATGTTAATTCGATCCATCAATTTAATATCCATAAATAGAACCACGGGATATTCGATTCTTTTCAAGAGTTTGAGATTAAATACATGCATATTTCATGACATTTGTTTACAGCAGTTGCTTATTCATAATAAGCCAAGATCTTAGAAAATTTCTTCTAAGGAATTCCTCATTTTCAAACAAACCGAGTTCTTTTTCATAGACTTTTTACTGGCAAGGGGAAGAATGTAACATTTATAACATACTAACCAATATTGTATTCCTTACCCAATAAAGATTATTCTTTTTGTGGTTGTAGTAACAAGGTTAGAGAGTCAGGTTCTTTATCAGAGACTTATGCTAGTTAGAATCCTCAAAGAATCGTGATGAAATATAATAGCATGTGCATTTGGTCACAAAACACAAAGGTAATTCAAGTGAAGGGCTTCCAATTAATGAAAATGATGGAAATCTCAAGTGTGTCATGGGAAAAGACATATTTAGTTGTCTAACTGCCTCAGTTTTGAAATTCATAAAGGAAGTCTTCACCGTTCTTCTTCTTGACCAGACGTATTTCTTATCAGATCTAGAATGTCATTGAAGCCAACATTCAGAATTAATTCTCAATTGTCCCAAACCCAAATATTAATTTGATTTTATCATTGTGTACAACTTCTATCTAATTCATGATTGTCTTAGATTGGAATTTTATTTTATTTCATTGTTTTACTACAACCTTGATTCACAGTAAAACCTAAACCCATTTTAGGATTTGACTATCAGGAAGTGATCCATTGGACTTACCTTATCAAAATTGAATTCTTAGGTTTTCCCATCAGAACGACCATAGGACATATATTCAAGTTCTTTGAAATCCAAATCCCAAAGGCCTATCACTCTTCCCTTTATCAGATTGACCTTTTCCACATGTCAGACTAGTATCAAGCTCCATTTCATCTTATGAGTCACCTTATGGAGTGTTAACATGATCCATGTGGATCTCAGTGGCCATCCACCTTTTCCACTGAATCAATATTTTAAGCCTATGGTTTTGATAAACCGTGATATTCACCCTTTTTATGGGGAATGGAATGTAATTTCATCTTAATTTGTTACTTACAAACATCATGTAATGATTTCCTAGAGATATTATGTACATGCCTGCAACATATCCTTAATGTAGTGGATCCCATTAGAACTTCGCAATTAATCACGCTCAGGCTAGAGCAGTATTGTGATGGGTGACCGCTCGGGAAGTCCTAGTGTTTTACATGCCTACGGAATTTTATAAACTTATATCAATTTATTCCAGATGCATCGTGGGAATTTTCCTCCTCTCACTCTCTCATATACAATTGAGGTGAAGGAGGCCCTTTAATCATGCAATGGAGTGTGATGTAAATCTTGTTGCGAATGAAGTGTAGCCAACATCTCTTTCTTTTTAGAGATAAGCTACCCCATTCTGTCAGTTTGTGGTCTATAGTGTTTTTCTCTCTTTTTCATTAATAGAAGTTGGGTTTTACTATATTTATGTGTTTCTTGCAATATCTCTATGTATTTCCTTGTTATATATATGTTAGATTTTTGTCTTCATTTTGTTCTCAAAATAATCTGGATCATAACATGTGACAAGTTGTATGATGTGTCAACCTATCACCCATTGTCTACATGTCACTTATTTGACCCTATTTGGTGTGATATTTATCTCAGTGTGATGATCCTTGGCTTGAAAACTTGTGTATCATATGAATCATCTTCCCAAATACTTACTTTCTCTTGACCTTGCATGGCATCTAATGTGGCCTGTTACATTCCATCTAACATGGCGCATGAGGCATCATCCAAGTTTCCAATAAAATTTTGTTATCTTACATGACTTCCTCCATGTCATGTTGACCTATCATATCTGATGTGGCATTTGGACATCTAGATTTGTTTCAAAGGCATGCACTTTATGTGGATCCTAGACCTCCGAAATTATGGATATTTGGAGTTTGCATGATATGCTCTATTTCAGATTTTGATCTCTAGGTGTGAAACCTGTGTTGGGTTGTGACAGCACATACACTTGTAGTTACATTCGTGGTTGGTTCCTCAAGCGTTTGGCCTTGCACATACCTAGAAAATTCTTGAGTTTTTTGTGTTTAAATGTAGAATATCGTGAGGTGATTCAATGATATTTGTAAACCATTTCTCCATTGGTTGAGCAATACAAAGATTACTATTTCCACTGATTTGTATTGGTCTTTGTGTGTGTTGTATGTGATTGTTATATCTCATTTTTTCTGTGTTTATTAATTTGATTTATGCATTCCAAGTTCTATAATTGGTATCATATCCATGGTAAATAAAGGAGTTATCTATCTGCATGGGAGGTTGTGATTCTGCAGAGGTCATGCATGAGAAAAGGAGTTGTCATATTGCAACGGTGCATTGGAGGAAGTGTCCAATGTGTGAGGATGTGAGGGAGAAAATCAATGGTTTATTATATGCACATGGAACGAGTGGGACTCACTCTTACCGGTAGATCGAGTGAGGATAAAGGCTAGGCATGGAATGTGTTATGCTATAAGGACTGGACGTGGTTAATCCTAACAACATGGTGTCAATCCTAGCCAACGGGAGCACTATAGAGGATGTTTTAATGTGGATTAGTTGATATGGAGATCCAATGACTATACGACACATTGAACGTAGCGTAGTGGGTGGTCAAAGAGAGGGAGGCACAAATCAGAGTCATCTTGGATGAGTTTTTCTAGGGGATAGCGTGGATGAATGAGGTGTGGGATGCCATGTATTTTTTATTCTAGTCATGTGTGCCAGATGGTAATAGGCTTATACATTGGGCATGTGCCACTAGTGTGTGGGGGAGCGAGCACATTAGGCACATAGCAGCATGGAGAGTGAAGTGTTTTCATATGGCTACGAGTAGTGGGGGCCAAGGTGGGAAGAGCGGTAGGAATCCCCTGGCGATGTCCCTATCGACAGATTTCGAGAGGCACCGAGGGTCAATTGAAATGATGCCAAGGTGTATGATAGGCCTTCCATGGATGTTCCATTTTTTCTTGGAAGTAAGCACGTGTTTGAAGCATATCAACAAGCCATTGATGGTGCACAACAATGGCAACAATGGTCGGGCAGAGGTGTGAATGCAAGTTTTAAGGTGGAGTTGACAAAAAAAAATTGTTGTAATTGGGCATACGACTATAAGACTTGATTAGGCATGTGTACCCCAATTTTTTGAAATGTAACCGATAAAATTCTAGATTATTTAGGTGATAAGGGGAAAGCATGTGGTATTATCAGATACCCTATCTTTGAGGGAAGTTTGGTTGATTTTGATCATGGGAGGAAATAGGTCAAGATTTATGGTTTCATGCACCAGTTTGTTTTGTAGCTCATCATCTTAGAGCCCATGTATTGCATTTAATGAAGCTTTGAAATTATCCTAGAGATGGGAGATGAAGGCCCACTTGGATGGCTTGGTCAGATTCATTCAAGGAAGTACATATTTGTTGGTTATGGTGATGGAGTTAAGGGATGCGGATTATGGGATCCTACTACCCACAAATCATCAATAGTAGATATGTGTACATGGAACAATCATGAGTTGTTTAGGATCACAAAGGGATATTTGTTTGCAAACTCAAGGAATCATTATATGGCCTAAGGTAACTAGGAAATGGTACAAGATGCTTGATTCCTTCATGGGGAGGCAAAGTTCTTAAGAAGTGAGTATGATCATTGTGTTTATCGAATATTCATTATCTTGGTGTTATGTTGATGATATGTTTGTTGCAAGTGAAGCATGGTTTAGGTCAGTAGGTTAAAGGCTCAGTTGGTTAGGACGTTTCATATGAAGTATCCAGGAGCAGCAAAACAAATCTTGGGCATAGAAGTACACAGAGACGAAAAAATGGTAAGTTGTGGTTGTCACTAATGAGGTTCGGTATGAACTTTGTGAAACCGGTAAATATCCCTTTATATTTATATTGTAAGCTTTCTTCAAGTTTATGTCCTAATAGTAAGGAAGAAATGGATTATATGTTTCATGTACAATACAATAGGAAGGTTGATGTTTGTGATGGGAATGTTCAAATATTCCATATGTAGTTGGTGTTTTCAATGGACACATGGAAAAACCAAGTAAAGAGCATGGAAATGGGTGCTTTGCTATATCATAAGCATGAGTATCACCTATAGTGGTTGTAGCGATTTAGTTTGTGGTTATGTTTATTTARTGGAGGTGGAGTGGTCCATACTGGAGAAAATTGTRCARACATGTTCATGCAACCAGTGTTGTTAGAGAAGTCRTTGTGGTGTTTGGCCTCTCTTAGCTTGCATGAAGGTGATGTTTGATTTGTTGGGAAAGGTATCAGGAAATTGTTGTCAAGGTGGAGATTGTTGATTTGTGACAACACATACCCTTGTAGTTAGATCCATGGTTGGTTCCTCAAGTTCTTGGCCTTCTACATTCCTAGAAAACGCTTGAGTGTTTTTTGTTTTTTATTTCTGCAAGACAAGTTCCACAACCCTGACCTAGGTGAAGAACCTTGACCGATAATRAAACCTTGACTTGTGCAGAACCAAGTTTAACTTTTTCCTAACCACATCCAAAATTGATTTTGTATATATGATTTTGCATAGTGTTATTTATTATTATTATTATTATTATTATTATTATTTTATTTTATTTTTATTTTTATTTTTATTCTATGTTACCCATGGTTATCCAAATCCACAAATGGTTTCAAATTTTCCCATTTCCCACTTCCCATGTATATTTTATTATTATTTATTTGTATTTGGGAATTCACTATATCTAGAACTTTCCACATTGGGACTTTATTGTCAAACTTACTATATCTAGAACATTCCAAATTGAGACTATATCATCATGCACCACGGGATATATATTTTATTATATTATTCCATGAATTACTTCAAGGAATTACAAGGGGAAATCACTTTTTGCATTTGGGGATTGACTTATGTATTCGGGGTTGTAATTATTTTAATTAATTTTAATTTTGCCTTTGCATGTACATAAATATCTATGAAATCTCAAGGTTCTATTCCTACCCTAACCACACAGACACAAACCAAAAGGGAGAGAAAATCAATAAACCCTTTTCACTCACCTCCTGCAATGGATGTGGGATAAATAATTTAGAGTGCAAAATCAATGGTCCAAATTAAACCCGCAATTATATCGATGGTTGTTGAGCGTCAACTTTAATAGGGAATAACTCATGTTTCAGGAGGCCAAATTATTCAAGAGAGGGCTCGTTGGAAAGATAACAAGGAGAAGAACATGTTAGAATAATAATTTGATCCATGTCAGCAATAGATATGCCCAAAATTTTTAGTAAAAATGGAGGCACGAATTTGATTGGAGATGGATTGTGAATTGTGTTGCTTAATTGGGTTGGTTTTCATTGATGTTAACCCTTGAAGAAAGTCTAGTAGATAATTCTGGTAGCACAGAGGTTTGGGTAATGGACCCAAGTTTGTTTGATGGATAATGGTATGAGTTTTGATATATTTGCAGGTAAGAATATTCTAGATGGATAGTACATGTCATGCCATTTTCGGTAGTATGTGGAACGTCACATAACTCCTCATGGTTAGAAATTTATGGCCATGTGAAGTTGGATAACCCTCATGAGTCATCTAGAAGCCCCAAAAGGTCAAAGTAATCAAAGTGTTTGCAAAGAAGAAATTATTTAAATAATAAACTGAAGTGATGAGTGTACTATAAGTCAAAGAGGATGCAAAAGAAATTATTTAAATAATAAAGTTAATAGAGAACTTACTAATTATGGAAAGTGGTTAAGTTAAGTGGACAAGTGGTTATAAGTGGGTTAACCCTAAAATAAAGAAAGTGGGTTAAGATAGTTAAAACATAACCCCTTGAGGATGTTACATGAAAGTATAAATAAGATTCAAGGCTTTCTCATTTATATATACTTGAACCTATTGAATATCATTGAATGTCTATTTTGTGAAAGGTTATTTGGGCAGGTATTATTGATAGAGAAAAGTGTGGCAAGAAAAGTGAGGCAGAAAAAGTGTGACAAGAAAATTGCGGCAGAAAAAGTGTGACAGAAAAATTGCAACAGAAAAAGTGTGATAGAAAAAATGTGGTAGGAAAATAACAGCAAAAAAATCGCGGCAGAAAAAGTGCGGTAGAAAAATCACGGCAACAACATTGTTGGGATCTATTTATGAGAGATATGACACATCTTGTTTGAGGTATATTTTGTGATCTAGGTTTTATCTCTTGATATGGTATTGGATGTTCAGTATTGTTGCATATATCATATTTGTTGAGGGATACTGTTGGTATTTTGCATATGAATATTGGTCTTTTGGTTGTGATGTGTTGTTGAAGTTGTTAGTTTAGCTTGAGGCTACATAACAATGAGGTTGTGGCACATGGTTTGATGTAAGGGTTTATGGTATTTGGTTTATGGATAGAGTGATGACTTGTTAGATAACTTTTGATGGTTATATTGGTGTATGTCTTTGGTATATGGTTGAGGTACATGTTGGGTACATGGTTGAGACAAGTAGTTGATGATTTGGCACATACATGAGGTGTATAGTTGATGATGTTGGTACATCTTGATGAGTCATAKTTGATGTGTAKTTTATGCATGATTGGTACATGGTTGGAGGCACTTGCTAGTAGTATTGTTGACACATCGTTTATGGATGATGTAACATAYTTGTCTTGGTATATTATTAGAAGCACATATCGATCTTGGTGATGATTATGAGTTGTTGTGATTGGTTGATGCACATATTGGYGATATTGTGCATATGGTTGAGAGTTGTCTTGGTGATTGATCTTGGTGAGTAGATTTGATTTGGTTGATAAGATTGATGAGACATGTTGTTGTGATAGGTTGTTTGGACAAATTRTTGTGACAATTTATTTGTACAGGTTTGGTGCATGGTTGATGCACTTGTTGATGGTACAGGTTGAGGTACATGKCGATGCATGGTACATGYTGGTTCATATTATTGGTAYAGGTTGTTTGGTGYAGGTTGATTGATACAAGTTGTTACAGGTTATTGGTACAGGTTGAAAGTGACAGGTTGACAGTGGCAGTGGTTTATTCAGTGAYAATGACAGATTGTCTACATTTGTCATTTATATTTCATGGCGGTTGGAKGGGGAAAGGATAGGTGGTTGTAGCCASCTTTCGGTTGTAGCCATAGAATTGGGGAGTTGGAGCTTCCCTCAGGTTGTAGCCTGAGAAACTAGGGGGTTGGAGCCTCCTTCCAGTTGCAGCTAGAAAACAAAGGAAGTTGGTGCTTCCAATGAATGTAACTCGTAAATACATATAAAAAAAAAAGCATTATGTGGTTTTATCCCACTTTGGGTTTCCATGTAAAACATTGGTGTACTGTGTATGTGTATGATTGCTCATTTGTTTATTGTTTATTTACTCTAAAACTATTGGATGATAATGCTACAATGATATAACACTTACATTTTGTGGTTGAAAAGGATTGAATTGCTCTATTATTGATTCCCCCCCCCCCTCTCAGTAATCCAACAATTGGTATTAGAGAAGGTTCCTTCAGAAATCATTTTAACCACTGAAAGGTAAATCATGGAGAGCAACAACATGTATAAAAATGGAATACCATAGTTTGATGGACAGAAGTATGCATTTTGGAGCAGAAGGATGAAAACATATATACATGCACAGGGATTTGAAATTTGGCAATCTGTTGTAGATGGATACAAAGAACCAACAGTTTCGCTAACAAATGAAAGAGCAATAAAACTCAATCAAAATAACTCCAAAGCCACAAATGCACTTCTGAATGGTCTTTGTGAATCAGTATACACCAAATTTATACATTTTAAATCCTATAAAGAGATTTGGGACAAGCTTCAAAATATTTATGAAGGAGATTCAAAAGTCAAAGCAGCAAAGATTCAAACTTCTAGAGGTCAGTTCGAACAACTAAAGATGAAGGAAGACGAAAATAGTGTAGCTTGATTCTTACGAGTCGATGAAACAGTAAATGCAATCATAGGATTGGGAGAAGAAATTAAAGAATCTGTAATTGTTCAAAAGGTATTAAGATCCATTCTTATGATATTTGATCCTAAGATATGAGCACTAGAAGAAAGAGCAGATCTAGACTCAATAATCATGGACGAACTACATGGAATCTTCAAAGCATATGAAATGAGAACTGAACAGGAAAATCTAGATATAAAATACGCAGCTTTCAAAGCATCCAAAAGTTCAAAGAAAAAGGGAAAGCAAAAGGAAAAAGAACATAGCAGCAGCAGTGACATCTCAGAAGATGATGAAGAAATGGCCAACTTTGTCAAAAGTTTGAACAAAGGAACCAATGGCAGATATAAAGGTGATTTTCCATTGATTTGTTTTAATTGTGATGGTATTGGTCATTTTGCTAACAAATGTCCTCATAAGAAAAATAAGAGGAATGATGAATATTACTCAAATAGAAAACAAACATATAAAGGAAAAATAACCACAAAGAAATATTTCAAGAAAAGCTTATGCACCAAAGAAGACATCTCCTCATCAGATGAAGATGAATTCAGTGACAGTGAGACAGAAAGAGTTATATTCATGGAAGTAGAAGACTCTGATAAAGAAGACATCGAAGAAGAATATGAAGAGGCGGAAGTTGACTACCGAGAAGAATTGTTGTGTGCCATAGAAGTTATAAGAAGACAAAAGAATAAAAACAAGAAGCTATAAACGGAACTAGACAAGAAAGAAGACACTCGGGAACTAGAAAAAATGATCACAAATTTGAAGGTTCTAATAAAAGAATATAAAAGAATTGAAGAAGTACTCAAAGAATGGATAGAAGAAAGAGACATGATCATTGGAAATTTGGAAGTAGAGATTGTCACATTAAGAAAGGATCTTCAAGAGAAAAATATGCAGAACAACTCAAAAGTTTTGGATAACATTATCAACAGTCAAAAGCCTCATCATGACAAGTCCGGACTTGGATACAATCAGACAGAAAAGGGATCAAGATCCAAAAAAATAGAACAAGAAACATATCCAAAAATCTATGAAAAAACAATCAAAGGGGATATGAAGACCTACAAAGAATATTACAAAGACACTCCTCCACCAAGCAGATTCAGATTTCAGAATCAACGACCAGTAGATAGGCCTCAGGAAGAAGAAGGATTCAGAAGAACAACTCCTTTTAGAAGATCTTCAACTCCCAGGTATCAAACTATATTTTTTGGTTTATGTTATGCATGTAATAATTTTTGACATAAATCTATGAATTGCAGAGCTAACAATAGGAACATAAACAACTTTGAAATTCATACTCAAAAGGGTTATCTAAGAAGGCCTAGTGAAACACAGAGAAGAATTTACAACAAGTTTGAATCATTGAGCACTGAAGCGGAATGTTACAAGTGTAAAAAAATTGGACACATGGCCAAAGATTGCAGAATGACAGTTCCTCCTAGAGAACCACAACAGAACAACAACAATCACAGACAGGAACCTCAGAAGAGAACATGGATAAGAAAGAAGAATCAATATAGAAATAAAGAATGCACACTCGCTCTACAAGCTAAGGATAATAAACATGGTTGGTACGCTGACAATGGCTATTCAAAACACATGACAGGTGATAAAGACAAGTTTCTTACATTGAGAAAGGAAAGAGATGGATCAGTCTCCTTCGGAAAGGATGATTCAGCTAAAATCATTAGAAAAGGCACATTCAGAATTGGAAACAAGAATACCAAGCCAGAAAATGTTCTACTAGTAGAATATATGAAACATAATATTCTAAGTGTGAGTCAAATGTGTGACCAAGGTCATAACGTTACTTTTGATTCACAAAAATGCGAGATAAGAAAAGAAGGTTGAGGAAAATTAATTGCAACAGTTGCAAGAACTTTAAGCAACATATATGTATTAAGTGAAATTGGAAATGAAAAGTGTTGTCTAGGAAAGGAAGATGAAAGTTGGCTATGGCACAGAAGAATGGGTGGCATACACTTTGACAACCTTGTCAAAGTCGGAAAAAAGGAATCAATTAGAGAAATTCCCCAAATTACGAATTCAACCAACACTTTATGCAAACATTGTCAACAAGGAAAGCAAACAAAGACCGGGTTTAAATCAAAGGAATATTCAATGACAAGACCACTGGAAATTGTGCATACTGATCTATTTGGACCAACTACAAAAAAGGGTTTAAAAGTTGAGAAATATTTTATGTTATTAGTTGATTATTATACAAGAATGACTGCAGTTTTCTTTCTCGGGAATAAATCAGAAGATTTTGAAAACTTCAAGGTCTACAAGGAAATGGTTGAAAATGAAATGGATTCAAAAATCAAATGTTTGAGATCTGATAATGGAGGAGAGTTCACTTCAAAGGAATTTATGGACTACTGCAGTAGGCATGGAATAAAAAGACAATTCTTCGTTGCTAGGACAGCTCAACAGAATGGAGTTGTCAAAAGAAATAACAGGACAGTACAGGAAATGGCTCTAACAATGTTAATGGATTCCAAATTGAAAGATATCTTTTGGACACATGCATTGCATACAGTGGTTCACATTCAAAACAGATTAATGCTCAGAAACAACACTGACAAAAATCCCTATGAGCTATGGAAAGGAAGACCAGCAAATGTGAAGCACTTCAGATTATTTGGAAGCAAATGCTACATCAAAAGAGAAGATGGCAGAATGGGAAAGTTTGACTCTCATGTGGACAAAGGAGTACTTGTTGGTTACTCAAGTACAAGGAAAGCATACAAGTGTTACAATCTGAGGTTGAACAAATTTGTGGAAAGCATCAATGTAACAATTGATGAAACGAGTGGACGAGAATTAAAGGAAGAAGAAAATGAATCAATGGAATAGCTTTAAGAAGAAGAAGTAGAAGATGAAGAAGAAGTAGAAGGGGGAAATGAAGAGGATTAGACAGAAGTAGAAGATCAAGTTCAGCAAGTGCCTCCAAAGACACCTAGCTTATGATTGCTTTTAGCTTATGATTGCTCCAATAATCTTAAAGTATATCTGATGGACGTAAAATCAGCCTTTCTGAATGGGGAACTTGAAGAAGAAGTCTACATTGAACAACCAAAAGGATTTCGGTTGTCAGAGAATGCAGATTGTGTGTGTAAATTGAAGAAGGCTTTGTATGGTCTAAAATAGGCTCCTAGAGCATGGTACTCTATACTGGATAAATATCTACAACAGGCAAGGTTCAGAAAAGGAAGTGCAGACATCAACCTCTACATCAAGGTAACTCAATATAGTATTGTATTAATTGAAGTTTATGTTGATGATATTATTTTTGGAAGCAATGATGACAGGTTAAGCCAAAAATTTGCAAAGGATATGCAGAATGAATTTGAAATGTCATTACTCGGAGAACTATCCTTCTTTCTAGGTCTTCAGATATGTCAAAGAAACCAAGGAATTTTTATTTCTCAAACTAAGTATATCAGAGAAATGCCAAAGAGGTTCAGAATGGAAGATTGCAAACCAGTTGCAAGTTGAGAAAAGATGATGATTCAAAGTCTACATACCAGAGACAATATAAGTCAATGATTGACAACTTACTATATGTGACAATATCCACACCAGATGTAATGCAAGCAGTTGGACAAGTGGCACAATTTCAAGTAGCACCAAAGGAAACACATGTCGTAGCAGTGAAGAGGATTTTCAGATATCTCAAAGGAACATAAGAGTTTGGATTATGGTATCCAAAATGAAAGGATCTATCACTTATTTCCTACACAGATGCAGATTGGGCAGGTTGTATTTATGACCAACGAATCACGAGTGGAGCAGCGTTCTACTTGGGTGAGTGTTTAGTATCATGGATAAGAAAGAAACAATCATTAGTATCCTTATCTACAGCCAAGACAGAGTATATTGTAGCAACAACATGTTGTACACAGGTTCTATGGATGAAACAAACTCTGACAGATATACAGGTTGAGTATGATGAGACCATTCCAATCTATTGTGATAATACAAGCACCATCAGTATCTCAAAGAACCCAATGATGCACTCCAAGAAAAATCACATTCCAATCAAGTATCACTTTCTACGGGAACGGGTTGAAGAGAAGAACATCAGAGTTGAATATGTGGGAACAAAAGAACAAGTGGCAGACATCTTTACAAAATCGCTTCCATGGGAATCCTTTGAGTATCTTCGCCAGAGACTCAGAGTAATTTCTACTCCAAAATGAATGATTTTGAATGCTTATCTTATATGTGTTAGATTTACACAAGGAAGCACCATAAAGAGGACAGTTCAGGTCAGGAGATGAGTTTCAGGAAGAGTTCAGTTAGGGGGAGTATCCCCAAGGACAATTCAGTTAGGGGGAGCAGCTCCAGATAGAAAGATACTTTTGTCATTGATGACAAAGGGGGAGAGATTTATCAGATGCAAAGCACAGAGGCATGGTTCCAGGGGGAGCATGAGTGATATAACTTCAGTATTGCATGTCATGACTCCATTATCGCATCAAAGTGTTGTCATCAATGCCAAAGGGGGATATTGTTGATTAATTGGGTTGGTTTTCATTGGTGTCAACCATTGAAAAAAGTCTGGTAGCGAATTTTGGTAGCACAAAGGTTTGGGTAATGGACCCAAGTTTTTTTATGGATAATGGTATGATTTTTTATATATTTGCAGGTAAGACTATTCTAGATGGATAGTACATGTCATTCCATTTCCGACAGTATGTGGAACGTCACATAACTCCTCACGGTTAGAGATTTATGGCCGTGTGAAGTTGGAGAACCCTCATGAGTCATCTAGAAGCCCCAAAAGGTCAAAGTAGTCAAAGTGTTTGCAAAGAATAAATTATTTAAATAATAAAGTGAAGTGATGAGTGTACTATAAGTCAAAGAGGATGCAAAATAAATTATTTAAATAATAAAGTTAATGGAGAACTTACTAATTATGGAAAGTGGTTAAGTTAAGTGGACAAGTGGTTATAAGTGGGTTAACCCTAAAATAAGGAAAGTGGGTTAAGATGGTTAAAAGATAACCCCTTGAGGATGCTACATGAAAGTATAAATAAGAGGCAAGGCTCTCTCATTTATATATACTTAAACCTAATGAATATCATTGAATATCTATTTTGTGAAAGGTTATTTGGGCAGGTATTATTTATAGAGAAAAGTGTGGCAGGAAAAGTGCAGCAGAAAAAGTGTAGCAGCAAAACTGCGGCAAAAAAACTGCAGCAGAAAAATCGTGGAAGAAAAATCGCGGCAGAAAAAGTGCAGCAGAAAAATCACTGCAGAAAAATCGTGGCAGCAACATGGTTGGGGTCTATTTATGAGAGATATGGCACATCTTGTTTGAGGTATGTTTTTTGATCTAGGTTTTAGCTCTTGATATGGTATTGGATGTTCAATATTATTGCATATATCAGATTTGTTGAGGGATAAAGTTGGTATTTTGTTGTTGGTATATGGCATATGGGTATTGGTCTTTTGGTTGTGATGTGTTACTGAAGTTGTTGGTTTAGATTGAGGCTACATAACAGTGAGGTTGTGGCACATGGTTTGATGTAAAAGTTTATGGTATTTGGTTTATCGATGGAGTGATGAATTGTTAGATAAATTTTGATGGTTATATTGGTGTATGTCTTTGGTAGATGGTTGAGGTACATGTTGGGTACATGGTTGAGACAAGTAGTTGATGAGTTGGCACATACATGAGGTGTATAGTTGATGATTTTGGTACATCTTGATGAGTCATAGTTGATGTGTAGTTGATGCATGATTGGTACATACTTGGTACATGGTTGGAGGCACTTGTTAGTAGTATTGTTGACACATCGTTTATGGATGATGTAGCATACTTGTCTTGGTATATTATT
>ML781685.1:27858-41014 GCA_009831015.1 Picea engelmannii | reverse complement strand
AAAAGAGGTGTTGGATAGTATCTTGACTATTTTGACAAAGAGGACAGATGAAGGAACCATGGAAACCTCTTTTCATAAGGTTTTAACCTGATAGTATTTTTCCATGTGCTAGGGACCAAGTGAAGATCATTATTTTGGGCAGAGTGTCTTGGCTCCAAATATTTTTCCATTTTGTTGAGGGCTAGATCACCCATAAAGAGCAGAGAAGAGTGTTGTATCCTTGTTTAATTGAATACCCATATGTTCCCCAGCCACGACTATCTGGAATATCTCTGAGAATAGGAGTTTCTCCTTTAAGGAGTGAAATCAAAACTTGAGCTTGAGCGGGGACATCTCCTAGACTCCACTCCTTCCATCTACCATCTTTGTTCCATATTGAGATATCGAAGAGAGTAATTTTTTGCTCGGAAATCAACCGTATTTTCAGGTCCCCAATTTATGTCGCTCAGGAGGTGATTGCATCTCCCAAAATTGGATCTTTCCACAGCCTCGTCAGTTTTCCATTTTCAGGGATCCACGAGATATGCTCCTTAAAGAAGGGGATTGCAGCTCTTATGAGTTTCCAGATTTGTGATCCAGGTTGGGAGTCAGGCGTATTGTCCATGCATCTTTTTCTTCCCCCCAGCCTATATTCTTTTGTTATATTTGTTTTCCACCATTCCTTTCTTCCCGATACTATCCTCCAGAGAAGCTTGGCTCCCATTGCTATATTTGTCACTTCAAGATCTTTGATTCCGAGTCCCCCACCTTTTTTGGGTGAGGTTACTATATTCCAGTTCACTAGATGATTTTTTTGGAGTTGAATTTTCCCCCTTGCCACAGGAATTTGTGAATGAGTTGGGCCATGTATTTCAAAACTCCCTTTGGGGCCAATAAGGAGGATAATTGGAAGAGGGGAAGGGAGGATAGAACTAATTTTATCAGGACCACCCTCCCCGCTAGATTTAGCCACCTTGACCCCCAGGACTCCATTGTATCCTGACTTTTTGAAGAAAGAGGTGCCAATACTCACCAGTGAGTGATTTTAAGCACAGAGGTAGTCCTAGGTATTTGAAATTTTTCCAATCACTTGAGATGCCAAATCCCAGAATTTGAGCGATCCATACTCTGCTATTATCTTAAACATTCCACACATAGATTTGGCATTTTGCCTTGTTCAAGAGACCACCCGAAACTAAGAGAAAGGTGTTGAGGACTTGGTTTATTATTCTTGCCATAATTTTTGAAGCTCCACTCAAGAGAATTGTATCATCAGCAAATTGTGAATGATTGACATGTTTTACACCCTGATCTATTTTGATTCCTGGAATTGTTCCTTTGATGCTTTCCCACTCTATAATTTGATTGAGAGTCTCTGACATGATCACATACAGAAGAGGGGAGATCAGGCAGCCCTACCTTAGTCAGTTGTAGTCCCTAAAGAAGGGAGTTGGTCTTCCATTTAAAAGGGGGGTGATCCAAGGGGACGCAATGCAAGCTCCCGTATAGGATAAAAATTCTTGATTGAACCCAAATTTCTTCATAACTTTGAAAAGAAAATCATGTTCTACTCTATCAAACGCATTTTCCATATCCAATTTAATTTCCATACCTGATTCCCCTCGAGAGTTGTTGGAGTGGATTGCTTCTTGCACTAGAATAAAGTTGTCCCATATTTGTCTGCTTACCACAAATCCTCCTTGATTAGGAAGAACTAGAGATATGAGAAAAGGATTCAACATGTTAGCAATGATTTTGGCCATGATTTTATAAGAGGTATTACAAAGAGAAATAGGTCTAACTCTATCTAGGGTAGACGTGCCATGTTCTTTTGGTATGAGTGCTAAGAAGGAGGAGTTGGTGTCTCCTCCCATTTTTATTTGTTTATGCATGAATATTATCATTCTAATGAAATCCTGCTTGATTATGTGCCAGCATATTTTATAGAAATGAAGGGTGAAACCATTCGGCCCCTGAGCTTTATCCTCATTGAATTGATTGATTGTTTTTAGGATTTCTGCTTCTTCAATTTTCCGATTGATTTTAAGATTGTTTTCATCTAAAATTTTTCTTGGGATATGGATGAGGAGAGATTCAGCGAGGGCTTACTCTGATGTTCTATTTGAGGTGGAGATATTAAGAAAATGGTTGGAAGTTTTCTATTTGATTTGGTTGAACTCCTTTATGATTTTTCCTTCTGGAGTTTTGATTTCTGAGATTTGATTTGACCAAAGTCTGGCTTTTGATTGCCTGTGGAAGAAGGAGGTATTTTGGTCCCCTGCTTTCAACCATAGACTTCTAGACTTTAGTCTCCAGATGATTTCTTCTTCATTTAGCGCTTGAATGTACTCTTTATGATTTTTTTGCTCAAACGTTATATGGCTTTGTTGGACTTCTTTTGTCTCCATTTCACCTTGAATATTTTATAGCTGAAGATTTTTTTCTCTAACCTTGTTCTGGATCGGGATCGAAGAGATTTTTTCCCAAGTTTTGAGAATTCCTTTCACCAACTTCAGCATCTGCTCCGAGATGAATATTGGAGAACCTATGATCCACTGGTTCTAAGCTTGTGAGATAGAGGGGAGGAAATCCGGCTGATCCATCCAAAGGGGATAGGGCCCCAATTTTTTTGTGGCTCAAACAGTAAAGAGATAGGTCAATGATATGATCCTACCCACAGGAGGATCAAAGAGAAGGCTTTGTCTGGGTGAGCAAGAAAATAGTTGCTTATTAAAAACCCATCAAGCCTAGCCATAATGTGACCTAGTCCTGCTCTTTTGTTATTCCAAGTATACAATCCTTTAGAGGGGGGAACATTGAAGAGGTCCAGATCCGAGATTATATCATCCATTTTTTCTTTGAATTGGTCCCTCACAATAGAACCCCCTCGGGTTTTTTTTAATCCTCTTGTGGTGTTGACATCCCCGGCAATAATCAATTTTTTGGGGGGGGTTTCGTTGGCCAGATCCTGAAGGGATCGCTAGCATTCAAATTTTTCTAGATAATTATTTGGCATATAAACATTTATGATTCAGTAGAGCATACATGTGGCTTTCTTATTTAGAGATACCTTCAGCCAGAACTGGGACTACAGTTGCTCCTCTAGCTTGAATTCTTTTGCATTCCAAATTGTGCCTATTACTCCCGAGGCTCCTCTGGAATTAATTTATTTTCCTTCCCCCCTTTTCCATATTTTTTTCATTTCTTTGAGGGTTTGTAGGTCCCTCATTTTTGTCTCCTGGAGTAGAAGGATTGAAGGATTTTCTTTTTTTATTAATTGTCGAACTTCTTCTTTTTTATCCCTGCTCCCTAGTCCTCTACAATTATAGGAGACAACTTTCATCATTTATCAGAGGGTTTTGGACCCCCCCTTTAGAGGGCTGAGATTTTTCTCCCTTATGATGGGATGACTTATTTTTTCCAGATTTTCACTCTTTTTTTAGTGCTTCCTCTATAGTTTTTTGGATGCCTAACTCCTTCTCTCTGTCTATAGTCGATTCTCTTTTATTTCTATGATATTTTCTTCCTGGTTTTTTTGTTGTAGTTGGTTGGGTGATCTCTAGGTCTGTGTCACTGTCAGAAGTGTCATGTCTTTCATCTTCTGAAAAAACTGGGAGCTCTGGGGGAATATTTGGAGGAGATTTTGATGTGGTTTCCCCACTTGTTATCTAGATTTCTTTTCCTTTTCCTTTTCTGATTTCCTCTTCTATTTCTTCTTATCTTTTTTTTTCCATTTTCTTCCTTGCATTCCTTGAGTTCTTTCATGTTACCTTCTATCGGTAGTCCAACATACCGATTGTGGCTTGATTCTCCTTTATGAGGGGAGATTGGGATCCTTTCTCTTGAACCTGAAGATTTTTCTCCTTGTCCTTGTGGAGGGTTCATGGATGTTTTCCCAGTAGTTTTTTTCCTTTTCATTTGTTGTCATTGATCTTGTTTCGGATATTTCTCCTGGGTTTCCTTGGCTTGAGGGCAGTTTTTTGCAAAATTTCCGTATTCATGGCATGCTTTACATTTGAAGGGAATTTGCTCATAATCTACCTGTTGAACATAAGACCAATTATCCATATTCAGTTGGATTTCTTCTGGGATACCTTTTTCCAGATATACCTCCACACAAAGTTTGGCACAATCTTGAAGCCTTTCTCATGGTTCAGTATGATCGATATATTTCCCCAGTGAATTGCCTATATTTCTTAGGGTTTCATTATTCTAGCAATGTAGAGGTAGGAATGGAAATATTACCCAGGCAGGGACTACTGAAGGGATATTGTTTTCTGGGCTGAAGTATGGAGTCCATTTATTGAGATACATTCCTCATGCACCCATGAAATATGGGCCGCTTCATAAAATCAGATCCCTATCCTCTCTCTTTTTGAATAAGAAAGTGAAGAATCCCTTACAACAAAAGGCCGCAAACATCTGTCCCTGGATCAATCTTCACCAGTTTAGTTCTAGCTAGTGATGCATGGCTTTGAGGGAGGGCCACAGTCCTATGAACTGCCCTATAATTTTGTTGTCAGCTAGTCTAAGAGCTAGCGATTGAGCCGAAGCAGGATGCACAGCCACCTTAGAGATTTCTTCTGATCTTTTGACAAATCGGGATGGAGTTAACTTGGGGACCTTTGCATAGGAAAAGATCAGGGCCTAGAAGGACTAGAGGTCCAAGGGAAAGGAGCCAAGGGGGGATCCCCCCCTCATATGGGTCCATGACGGCCTGCACGAGATCACTTGGGAGGATCTGCACAAAAACCCTAGTTCCAGGAGCCCTAGCGTGCAGATCAGCTAAACTAAACTATTGAAAATGGTTATTAATCATTAAAAAAATAATTTCTCTCGAAATTATCCAAATAAAAGACAATTTAAAGGAAAATCAGGATTCCTTGAAATAAGGAAACATGTCTCCCACATGTTCCTTTTGTCTTTTATCTCCCACATGTTCCTTTTGTCTTTTATCTCCCACATGTTCCAATGTATAGCTATCTAAGCTTGGATTTTTTATTAATAGAATACAGTCATAGATTTGTTTTTCACACCTCTGGTGTTGAACTCTTCTTGAGTGGGATTTTCCCACATCAATTGTCTAGTTTTGTAAAAATAAAAAGGTTATTTATTTATCAACCACAAAAGTAGAATATTATGTAGTGCATGCTAGCACAAAGGCCACATGGATTTGAAATCTCATTGGTGAACTTGGTTTTCCAGTCAAGACATTGACTATGGTAGATTGTGACAATAAAAGTGCAATATAATTTGTAGAGAATCATGTTGCACATAGAAAAATGAAGTGTGTGGAGATTCATGCTCATCATTTGAGATAGTTAGTACAATAAAATATTGTGAACCTTGTTTTTTGTAGGATATATGGTTAATTTGTTGATATATTTATGAAGCCACTCTTTGAAAATAAGTGTAACACTTCATGTTATGCTTGGACTTTAAGTAGATGAAATTATGGGGAGGTGTATAGAATTAATTTCACCTCCTAAATCTCTAGAGAATTATGTTGAAGGGGGCATGATGGAATAGCAAGTTATGTAGGTTCATCACACCTCTGGATGTTTTGGAGATGATCAATCAACAAAAAAATAGAAGATTCAATTGAGAGGTTGACTGAGAGGTCAACTAAGCCTTTTACTAAGAGGTCAATTGAGAGGCCAACTAGGAAACTGATTGGATGGCCAATTAATCATTCAATTGTTCCATCAGTTAGAATAAAACAACCTACTAGTGCACAAAACAAGGAAAAAACTGAGTTTGCTATGGGCCCTCACTAATCTATGTGGACCTCATCTTCCTCACTTAAATGGATTTAGTTACATCTTAGTTTTATATAATATGGCATGATGGGTCAATCTAAACAACAAACAAGTGTGTATCGTGAATAATTCTAGTGTATGGAAATATTTTGGCTTTTTACACTTGTATACATATGTTGAGCTATGCTCAATTATGCTTAAGTTTTGTACTGGTGTTTTTAGACACAGCCTCTCTTTTGGAATACTATCTCTACGATCTACCTAATTTTTTGATTCTCCAAAAATTTTCTACCACAAGAAACTGAGTTTTGAACTCATCCAATGAAGTGGTTTCCCAAAAATGATTCTCATATCACTCTAACAAACAAATATGTTTAATAACTGTAAAAACATACAATCCAAATACGAAAGAGGAAATAAATCCATTACGAAATATAAATTCATAAAATTTAACCTCAAACCTTAAAACCAATTTCCATCACATAATATATGAAACAATCAAAATCATGAAATTTTTTTTAAAAAGTACATTTATAATGAGGTACCCCATTTTCCATGGCAATTTTTAATCATATAATTTCGATGTATAATTTTTTTTTAAGTGCATGTATAATGAGCGCCCCATTTTACATGCCAATTTTTAATCATATAATTTCGATATATGTGGAATTAGTTTTAATTACATTATATATAAACTAACCAATAATATATTACATAATATACTAGCTAAAGAAACTTTTATATATATAAACTAGTGGATACAATAACTAACTATAACGTATATAATAATTGTGGGCTCTCATGGATATAACTAATCATCGCAAATAACATATATAATATGTATAATATAGTAATATATATAATATAATATTTGAGAGGTGAGATGTGGAGATAAGGTTGAAAGAAAGAGTTATTGTCAAAGTTTAGAAACATGGAGGGATAATTTAAATATATTAACTATAATATTGGAGTTAAGTAAAATTGTCTCATGTTTTTTATTTATTTATTTTTTTGCATATATACATCGAAAAGTTATAGAGTTTTTTGGAAAAGTAGGGTCCGTTGTCACGGTTTTAATTAAAAAAGTCATCATCATTCTTCTTTATGTTGATGATAGCATTATTAGGGTGAGGTGTCCCTATGATATTGACAATAAACTAATAATTCTCAATTATTTATGCTCTATTATAGGTATGAATGTTAACACTACCAAGACAAAGGGTATGATAATCAAATCCAAAAATAACACTTACAATAATTTTGTATATGACAACAACATATTGGAGGAAGTGACTTCATACATATATCTTAGAATCGATCTACATCACAACCTTAATTGGAACTATAACATTGAGAAAAGAATAAATGGAGCTTCGAAATCTTATTTTGACCTTGAAAACAATTGTAAATCAATGGATCTTCTCTATGAGATAAAAAGAAACTCCTCTTAGAGACTGTCATCACTCATTTTATCTTCTATGGTTGTGAATTTTGGGGCGGAAACATCTCTATAGAATTGTGGAGAAAGACGAGCAAATCCAGAAGCATTTTATAACTTATAATCGTAAAATTAGAGGCAGTACACTCTATCATATCGTCCTCTTAGAAGAAATTATTTTCCCCATTGAGAGAAAGGCTATGACTAGATGCCTAATGTACAAGAATAAGATAAATGACAGGGAAGACAAGATTCTTCCTAATATTTCTTCAAACTCCAATCAAACTCACCCATTATGCCAACTCTTGGATAAATCATCAGGGAATCGAGGAAGTGATTACTTTGCAAAATATCGATAGTATTAAAAATATTATTACGTCTAAATTTAAGAAGAAATTATGGTGTAATAAATAATTAGAGGATAAGAGAAAATTAATAAACTATAATGAGGTGATTAGTGTAAATGTGTTGAACCTGCACAGAATAGATCTAGCTAGAAAATACCACACACATTTGGAGAGAGAAATTGAGAAAGAAGAAGCAAGAGAGAAAGAATGGAAGAATTCTCATTAACCGTAATGAATAATGAATAATTTACACATGATATACTCTGAATAACTCAATCAATGCACACTAGAGGAGAACCAATGTGTCATAGTGGTGGTCTAGAGTGATCTGGACACACACCAGCAGTTACGGGAGTGAACTGCCACCTAGTCTAGTCTCTCAGCAGTTACGGGAGTGAATTGCCACCTAGTTGAGTTAACTAGTCAACCAGTCTTCAGTTAACTGACTAAAACAGAGTGTAGTGAGGAGTAGATCAAGGAATCAAGGGTAATGCGTCGGTCTGGTGATGAAACCAAGGCTAATGTGCATTAGCATGGTGATGATCCCAACGTTGCATGGTGACAAAACCAATGCAGCATCCAGACTCAACTCAACTAGTCAAACTGAAGTGTCAACTAAAGAGAATATTCTCCAGGTGGAATATTCTCTCCTAAAATATAGGAGACTGAATAATGACTAATAATGACTAATAAACAAGGAAAAACCTTAGGAAAAAAAATTCCTAGATGTGTGTGAAGTAACTCCAACAATTAACCTTAATCTAGAAGATCAAAAATATCTATTTGTTTTAACTAACATAAAGAAGAATACCAACATTGCTAAAATAAAAAGGAGCTCTCAAAATCCCCATAGCGAAACAAGGCATTGGATGATTCCTTAAATGTTGTGGGTCAAAAGAATTTGTCATATTTTTTACACTGACAGGTTTGAAGATGAAAAGCACTTTCTCTTAGAATGTCCTATGTACAACCACATTGGATCTTAATTTTAAAATATTTGTTACAATACTAACCTTCTTAAACTTTTCACTCATCAAAATTATAGTGCTTTAGAAATTCTTCTCTTCAAGCACAAAAATAAAATTCTAAAAAAAAAAAATAATTCTTTATCTCTTTAAACCAAAATGGATTTTAATAAACATTAAAAACCATCATTATTAATATACTAACTAATATATAATATATTAACTAATAATATTAATGTCATGGATATAAAACCAATGTCATGGGTATAAAACCATCGCCTATAATATTATAATATAGTAATATATTTAAAAAAAAAAAAACATATTATAATATAATATGTATACTTACTAACCAAGTAAGTAATAATATAATATATAATATACCAACTAATTCTAATATTCTAACTATAATATAATAATATATTTAAAAAAAACATATTATAATATAATATGTATACTTACTAACCAGTAAGTAATAATATAATATATAATATACCAACTAATTCATAATCTAATTTACATGTAGTGTGTGATATAAATAGTTTGGATGTGACATTGTTTTTAAGAAGTTTTTTTTAAGATTTATAATAAATCTATAAACTATGTGTCATCGTGGAGTAATAAGGTTTTCTCTATATCTTGTGAGTTTATGTAGAATTCTTTTAAGAAGTCGATTTCTTTTAAGATTGTGAAACTAACTCATTTGTTAGCATATTATTCATGTTTCAAAGTAATCATCATGAATAATTATAGGGTGTTAACTATCATCTTCATTTCCAAATTTACTTAGCAAGGACTAAGTTGCCATGCAACCCTTATTATCTTTAATTCTCATTTTTTAAATTAATCTAATTTACATGGTAATGTGATGTGATATAAATAGCTTGAATGCGACATTGTTTTTAAGATTTAAAAAAAAAAGGACTTTTTAAATAAAAAATAATATTAAAGTGAGTGTGTCACATTAAATCTAGAATTACAATTTTAATAAGTTGGTATATTATATATTATGGTAAAGTGGTAGGGTACAAAGTTGGAAGGTAATACAATAGTATATTTGTTATAGGCATAACATGTTAAGGATGATAATCAAGTTATTACAATAATATACTTATTATAGGTATAACATGTTAAGGATTATAATCATTCTTGCCAACCATCTAAATTTAATTAACAAAGTGAGAGTTTATTATATCCCTGGAATAGTTATTATATAAGTTAGAGTTAGTTATTGTATGTTATTATATGAAATTGGTTTTAATATTTCAAATTAACTTTTATAAATCAAATTTCTTTTAATGTATATAGTATAAAATATATATATTTATAAAAATGAATATGATTGATGTTACAAGTACTTTATGATGATAAGTATATATATGGATTGATTATTCACAACTATAAACAATCATGATTTTTGGTTATATAATTAATAATATATGGATTGATAAACAACCATGACTTTTGGTTATATAATTATTAATGTGTGTATTTATTTATTTTACTAGGTCTTTATTCGATATTAAAGACTAACCTTAATTTCACTATATATTAATAATACTTTTCAAATTGTTTTTGTTGGAACACTCTCTCAATACATATTTCCAATAAATAAAAAACCTTATTTTTACTAGATACCCCTTTTTATACCTCCCAATACCCATAAACCCCCTCTAATAACATCCCCAAATACTTAAAATCTCATTTATAAATGAATGTAATAAAATATATATATATAAATGTTGTCTTTAAAAATATGATTCAAAAATATGATATGAAAATTGTATAAAAAGAAAAATCATACTTTACATAAATTTTGTTTTCATTATATCTATATATATATATATATGGGAAAGATGAAATAAAAATCATCTCATCATTAAGGAGACATTGTCTAATTTTATACCATGTTTATTTTAAAAATAAACATACTTTACATAAATTGTATAAAAAGAAAAATCATATTTTACATAAATTTTGTTTTCATATTATATATATATATATAGAGAGAGAGAGAGGAAAGATGAAATAAAAATCATCTCTATCATTAAGAAGACATTGTCTAATTTTATACCATGTTTATTTTAAAAAAGACATTGTCCATTTTTATATCATGTTTATTTTTAAAAAAATTAAATTAAAAAATAAAATTTTAAAGATTTTTAGAAAAATATAATATAAAAATATTATCAATTTTAAAAAAATTTAAATAATTTAATTAATATTTTAAAAATATTATATATATGTTAAATTATCAAATAAAAAACAATCAATTAAAAATGCAAGAGAAATAGATCATACATAATCCATTATCAAGACAAAAAAAAGAAATAGATCAATCAATCAAAAATGCATAAGAGATCAAATCTATCTAGCATACTTTCCTCATTGATTGATATATCTTTTTAATGTTGAGGATGGAACATATTTGGTAGGTGTTTTACCGTATTTATACTAACATGACAAAACCAAAAACCACTATAAACAACATAACACACAATGAAAGCTTAAAAGAACATTTAAACCTATAATGTGAAATAACAAATTAAAAACATATTTTAAGAATGAAGAAATTAATGTCAAAATTTAACATTCTTTATAAAAATGTATTTTATAAATACAACTTTATAAATGAATATAACCCATATTTCAAAATTCAAATAAAATGTAATCAAATTTAAAGGGAGTTCTAAGAATGTGTTGAGAAATTTAAATTACACAGTGTTTGAGAAATTAAACATTAAAGAGGAAGGAATAGTAGTTAATATTTAACCACTTGATAATTTATGTACTTGGTTAGTGCCTTCAAGGGGATATGCGATCCTTGAGAAAAACATGCTCTGTCATAATAGAATTATATAAATATGTGATTTTGTATGTGAAATAGTTAGTACATGAAGGAATCATTTAAGAGGTGGGTGTTATATATATAAAAGTTGTTAATATATTTGTAAGAAATATTTAATATGAAATATTTATATTGTAATATATTATATTATGTTTTATATGGATTTTTTTAAATGGAATGTTTTATTAGTTTTTGTAATATAAAATATTTTTATATAATTTTTTGGATTGGGTGTGAGGGTTGAAATCAAATAAGGGGGATATTTTCCAGGCAAGCGTTTTCCTATCTCTTTCATGATCCTCTATTGAATAATTGAATTTTCTTTTATTATTTCATTTCATGCCTACTCATTTCATTGTGAGTTTTTAATCGACGACATCCTTTTTTTGTATGATGATTATTCATCTTGTCTTTCTCGGGATTTTCGAGATCTAGTCAAACTTATTATCAGTCATGGAAAATTTTGTTAAGTTTGTGGGAACCTTCCAAATGTTTCTTATATCCATGTGTTTCAATAGGTTATATCGACCCGCTCCCTGGCCAAACCTCTAGTTCCTCACTCTACCCACTCACTCTTCCTTGTTCTTTTCTCTACTTCCATCATTTACATGCCCCTCTACTACTACCTCTCACCACCTCCTCTTGATCTTCTCTCCATTCCTAATCATTCTCATGGTTGGAGGTGGTTCTCGTCACCTCTCACGAGAAGGTCATCGCGGGGTAATGATCTTCAAAGTTCACTCAGAAGTAGAAGGTTCAGTGGTTGATTATCAAGTGAACACTCCTCTAAAAATCCAGACCAAGATTGATCTTGTAGAAGCCTATGTAATGGTTCTCAGGTGATTCATATCTAATGAAGAGGTCACCGAGAATATCTACCCCCGAATTATGGATCTAGGCTCCACGTGAACTAGGGAATCCATGTATTACTAAATGGTTGACCTCTATTGGAATATGAAAATGCTAATGGGTAAAATGATGATGGAAATAAATGAAGCCCATCATGAAATCATTCTCCAGTTAGATGATGTGCAGCTCTAGGTCAATCTCATGGACCATAAGCTCAACTTTCTCACCGAGAAGATAGCTAGTCTGGACTTCCCCTAGCTAGACTACCTTCAACCCCAAGTTCATGCGGTGGATGACCATGAATTTTTATCATGATATTTATGATTGTTTTTCTATTTTCCAGTATTAGAGGTCTATGAGTTGTAGCCCCACATCCTTATAGCTATCAATACGATAGGCACGTTATTATTAGACTCTATTATGTTGTTCATAGTTTTTGGCATCTCTTTGACTATAGTTTCAAGTTAAAATAATCTTTAATACAATATGGTATAGATAGCTTAACAAAAAAAATCTACATTATTAATTTTTTTATATTTAAAAAATTAAGATAAATGTATACTTGTAAAAATTGTAAATTTAATTATATATTAGATTATATGATTTTCACAAAACTTAATTGGACATTGGATCTCTATAAATAGTAATGCTTAGAGAAAGAGAGTTTCCAAATATAATATAATTCAAACATATAATACCTAAAATTATAATGGTTGATATGAGGATACTAATTCAACAAGGTTATTGATTTATAAAAATTAAGAGTAAAAAATTATATATATATATATATATATATATATATGTTTGTGTGTTTATTGGATGTAGTTTAGATGGTTGGGAGGAATAATTGTTACCTTCCCTACTCAGGTTCAAATCCTTGGAATGACATGTTGTGCTCTTTAATGGGTTTATAAGATGTTCTTTTGTTGAGCCCCCATGGAATGCTCGACCAAAAATGTTTGGTGGTGAGG